>PVJA010045323.1:0-15699 GCA_004027025.1 Myocastor coypus
AAAAAAAAAAAAAAAAAAAAAAAAAACAGTAAAAAAAATAGAATTTTTTTTTTTTCTTGTTTCAGAACCTTTGTTTATTCACTCATTTTTATGGCCGGCTCAACCCGCTCCAAGGGCAGGGCTGGCACAGCATGTGGTGCCGGGGATCGAACCACGGTCCCTGAAGCCGCCCAAGCTTTCCCAAGCAGGCACTTTAGACCACCGAGCCATCCTGCCGGGCCCCTGATCTCATGGTTTATATTACACGTTTTTTTTTTTTTGTTTTTTTTTTCCCCCTCGGGACCAGGGTTTGAATTCATAATCTTGCACTTGCCAGGAAGGCACTGGTGCCATGGAGCTATCTCCCTGGCCCCTTATCTCATAGTTTAAATCGATTGTCAGTTGCTTAAAGATAAGAAGTATGATGACATTAATTGGTTTAATAGTCTCTTGGAGAAAAATGAATCTGTAAAATTGTCTAAACAAGAGACTAGAAAATGAAGTTCTTTTTAAACAAAAGAGCTGTATGTTAACCATAGTAGACATGCTTACAGACACAAGGTTTTTTCTTTTTTTTAAAATATATTTAGTACAGGATCTGCAGTATCTCACTACACAGATTGGACTCAGTGATCCTTCTTGTTTTTCAGCTTTGCAAGCACGGGGATTAACAGATGTGTACCACCACATCCAGTCTCAGCATACCCTGGGGGGCCCCTGCATCTGCCTACACAGATGCTTTAATCCACTGAGCTATCTGACTGGTCCTTTTTTTTTAGATACTGGGAAATGAACTCAGGACTTTGTACTTCTAAGGCAGGTACTTACCCTACTGAGCTATCTGCCCAGCCCATTACATCAGATTTTGAGCAAGTCTAATACAGGGTTCCTTCTTGTTAGATGTTCTAATATAATAGCCCATATCACAAATGCCCATATCATCTTTCTGTCCATTGTACTGTTGGTTAGAGACCTGTTTTCTTCACTTTCTAACCCCTAGGCTTAGGACCACAGTATCAACTGTTTGCTCTCTTCATGATCCTGCCCAGAGGGATCATGCAAATCTGTTCTTATTTCAGAATGATAAAAGTGTTATCATTTAACATTTAAGGCCCCTCCCTCCCTCCCTCCCTCCCTCCATTCCTTCTTTCCTTCCTTTTTAAAAGAGAATTATTGAATGTGGACATTATATGTCATAAACATGATCTAAGATTAATAACATCTTTCTTCCTTTTTTCTTTTTTTCGGTACTGGGAATTTGACCTAAGGCTTTGGTATGCTAGACACGAGGTACTTCGGAGCTATTTCCTAGCCCATTTATTTATATACATATATTTAAGACAAGGTTTGACTAACTTTCCCAGGCTGACCTCAAGCTTAGCAGTACTACTGCCTTAATTCCCTGAATAGTCAGTATTATAATGAATACCATCATATCTGGCTTCCAAGTTTTGAATTTGAAGTTGTAAAGGAGAATTTGAAGTTGTAAAAGGGAACCCCTAGGAGTTTGTCTCAGGCAGAAACAGTAGATTCAGCCTCAGAGATCACTGTCAGTATACAAGTAGTCTTCTTTTTATAGTACTGAGGGGATCAAATCCTGTGCCTTTGAACTGAGGTGGCTTTCTAGCTCTGTATTTTTTATTTTGAGATAGATCTCTTTATGTTACTGAATTGCTCATGCTAGGCTCAAAATTTTGATCCTCTTGCTTCAGCCTCCCAGGATGGTATGCTAGGATTACAGGTATGCACCACCATGGCCACTTATGCATAGCCCCTTAAATAGCTGGTCCTTCCAAGTGGAAAAGGCAAGTAGTGGAAGAGTGTGCTCAAATTTTCTTCTCCTTTCTTTTTTTCTTTGAGACACGATCTCACTACATTGTATTAAATTTGGAAAATATTCTTATAACCAACTTCCTGTAATGGGAAGGGAAAAAAGAAAATAGTACTTTTGAGCCAGGAATGGTGGTGCACCCCTGTAATCCCAGAATTCAGGAGGTTGTGAAAGGATTGCTGCAAGTTCAAGGCCATAATGAGTTTATGGCCAACCTAAACTAAATAGAGAGACCCTGTCTTACATACATACATATGCACCAAAAACAACAACAAAACTTTTCAAAAACCTACTCTGTTCCTGGTTCTGAGGTAGGAATTTGATTTATACTACCCCATTCATTCTTTTTTTTTTTTTTTTTTTTTTTTGATACAAGGTCTTGGTACACAGTTTGAACTCATAGTGATCCTATTGTTCCAGTCTCCCCCAGCCCTGGAGATTACAAGCATGCACCACCACACCTGGTTTGGGGGCTGGCATGATGGGCCCAGGGTTCTGGGGCCTGCATAGCATGCAGTACAGTGGATCAAACTCAGGTCCTGGCACTTGTCAGGCAGGCACTTACACCACAAAGCTATCTCCCTAGCCCTATCATTCATTCTTAATAGCTAACTTATAAGTGGGTCATTATCATCTCTATTTTACAATTGTGGAAATGAAGTCTCATATGAGTTAGGTAACTAACCACTACTAAGAGATGGAGGCTAGATTAGAACTTGGGTTTGCTGTCCCCAGATCCTTCCCTCCCTCCACTACATACTGCTATTTTCTGTCCAAAATCCTTTTTTTCCTCTTTAGTGTGTGCTTTTAATATTTTCAGTGTGAGTTTAATTAACTGACAATTAGGAAATATTGCTGCTTGCTTGCTTGCTTGCTTTCTCTCTCTCTCTCTCTCTCTCTCTCTCTGTCTCTCTTGGTACTAGGGACTGAACTCAGGACCTTACACTTGCCAGGTAGGTGATTATGCCACTGAGCTATGTCCCTGGCCCAATATTGCAGCTTTATTTTATTTATTTTTATTTTTTTATTTGTCTTTTTGAGACAGAGTCTTGTTATGCAGTTCAGGCTGACCTTTAACTCACTTTTGTAGCTTAAGCTGGTCTCAAACTCACACTGATCCTCCTGCCTCAGCCTCCCAAGTGCTGGGATTACAGGTGTGCACCACCATGCCCAGCTAATATTGCAGCTTTAAATCTTGCGTTTACATAGAAATGACTAAAAGACATTAATAAAGAATAAGGGTTTTCCAGCTTCCAGATTGACTCCTCTTTTTGAGACAGAGGGAGAACACCCCCTATTTTAATTTTTGTATCTAGAGCAAGTGCTATCTGTGATGCAGTCATGGAATTTTGTTTTAAATTTTCTGAGTTAGGTGTGGTGATGCATGCCTGTAATCCTAGCACTAGCAAGGCTGAGGCAGGAGGATGCATGATTTTGAGACCAGCCTGGGCTACAGTGAGTTCAAGGCCAGCCTGCATCATAAGTCAAGACCCTGTCTCAAAAAAATAAAAATTTCTGAATGGCTTAATGCCCATCATATTATACATTATTTCACCCATTCTGCCCAGGGCTGGTAGTAGGCATGCACCTCAGTATAAGCAGAAGTGCCACAAGGGCATTGGGACTGTGTGCTAGCCCTGGAGCAGTTGTCTTCTTTCCTTCTTACAACAGCATAGCACTTCCTAGCACCTCTTTTGCGTGGATTCTTCATCTGTGAAGCATTTATGAAAAAAGGAGCCAAGCTTCATATTAGGGGCAAAAGAATGAGCATATCATCACCTTCAAGCTGAATCCAGAAGATGCTTGATAAGACATTTTTTGAGTTGAACTAAATCCTTAAATGCTTTCTAGGTTTATCCTAAATTCTACATTCTTTAATTTCATTTTTGTCTTTTTTTTTTTTTTTTTTTTTTTTTTTTTTTTTTTTTTTTTTTTTTTTTTTTTTTTTTTTTTTTTTTTTTTTTTTTTTTTTTTTTTTTTTTTTTTTTTTTTTTTTTTTTTTTTTTTGGCTTCTTAAGATAGGGTCTTGCTATGCAGTTCAGGTTGGCCTTGAGCTCACTTTTTGCAGTCTAGGCTGGTCTTGAACTCTCACTGATCCTCCTGCCTCAGCCTTCCAAGTGCTGGGATTACAGGCATGCATCACCATGCCCGGCTACATTCTTTAATTCCTTCTTCTCTTTTTAAAAATGTATTTAGTACAGGGTCTCACTACACAGCTTGGACTCTAGTGATCCTTCTATTTTCAGCTTTCTCAGCACTATGCCACAATGCCTGGTCTCCATGGCTGCTGAGTGCACCTGGAAGCAGGGCCGGTGTGGCATATGGTACTGGGAATGGACTCTCTTTGGACTCTGTCTCCAAAGGACGAACAAGTAAACAAAAACCTGGAATGTAGCTTAGTGTGAAGGCTCCAATTCAGTCCCCAGTACCCTACCATCACATGTATACAAATCATTTCCAAGTTACTGAGTGATCATCCAGGTTCATGTTATATCTTACAGTTGTTCAGCTGAACTTGACTCCCTGAGTCTCTCTCCTGTGATCTTATTTTTTTATTGTATGCATGCATTTTGTAAGTATTTGAGAAAACCTTGAGAAATACCTTGTCTCAGGAATATTGGCTAATGCTGCAGTCAGGCTTTGCTTTTTGGCTGAACTGACTTTGAAAGGGGGCTAAAGTGGAAGAAGTAGCCTTGAATCAGTATGCATAGAAATAGTGTGATTCTGATAGGCATCATTTCCCTCCAGTAGCAGCCCACAGGATTGGAGGCAAGTGCTGCTTGAGGGAAGAAGATGCTATACCAGTGGGATGCATGAGGCGATGCTCCTCAGATCGACACAACAGGAATCTCTTTAATCAGGCCTTGGATGACTGAAAATGTTAAGGGTTTTATTTTGGCTGGGTGAGCTCATCTGTGAAAACAGAAGTATTTTTGGGGTTTAGCTTACTTGTTTCTTTAGTATTAAGATTAGTCTTGATCTGGGCATGATGGCACACACCTATAATCCTAGCTACTTCAGAGGTCAAGGTAGGACAATCACAAATTTGGACCCAGTATGGGCAATTCAATGAGTCCTTATCTCAGTGGAAAAAATAAGAAGGGGTGGGGATATACCTCAGTGTTCCTGGATTCAATCCATAATAATGCCTTCCCCCTACCAAAAAAAAAAAAAAAAAGAAAAAATCTCAAGAGAGCCATTCAGACAAAACAATATTAAAAACAGGAAAACAGGAAACTTGCTCCTAGCAGCAGGGTTGCCAGGACAACTTTTTCCATACAGGCAGGAATGAGTGTTAAAAAAGAAACTCTATCCTTTAGGTTTGTTTTCTGATGTGAAAATATTAGCAACTCAAAGAACTTAAAGCTGCTGTGTCCTATTTGACTACCTCAGCCTCCCAAGGATACTGCCATATCAAACCCATGGGGGGAGGGGGAAGAGCCCTTGGGAACACACTCAAAAATACTAACAGAGCTATATGGAAAGTACTGATCTGGTAATTGTAATCTTGTCTGAAGTTAAAGTATGTGGAAATTAGTGCAGGCAGAATTTAGGGGAAACATAAGAAAATAGCAATAATTTTATTTAGCACATCTATTGTGAGCATTCTGGACCAAATCCACAGATTATGTATTCATTTATTCAAAAAAGTGTCAGTATGTGCCATGTGTTATGCATGGTTGGCATTTGCTAGCCTGAGATTTGTGATGGTCCCTCTTCTGAAGCTCCTCGAGGATTCATTAGAGTTTGCTTGTGATAGATAGACCAGGGCACTCTGAGATACAGGGGCCTGACTCCTAGGACTTCTCTTTTTTGTGCTTTCCTGCAAAAGATTAGTGGGGGAGAAGAGGGCTCATTTTGGAAGAAGGGAGTAGGTACAGAAAGGCTAAAAACTAGAGATAAAAGAGCTAGATGTGGTACACATACCTGGTACCCTGTAGCGCAGGAGGCTGAGGCAAGAGGATTGTCATGAGTTTGAGGCCAACCTGGGCTACATAGTGGGTTGAAGACTAGCTTGCACTACATAGCGAAACCCTG
Source organism: Myocastor coypus (assembly GCA_004027025.1). Lineage (NCBI taxonomy): Eukaryota > Metazoa > Chordata > Mammalia > Rodentia > Myocastoridae > Myocastor > Myocastor coypus. The sequence goes on from PVJA010045323.1 coordinate 5,849, forward strand.
TAAAAAACAGAACTAAGGAGGAAATGTGTTTTCCTTCCTCAGTGATGTCATTCTGCCTAAGCAAGTCTAGTGCTAAAGACAAAGCCCTTAGAACATTGCTGAAGTCCTGTCTGTAGCTAGGCTCACATGATGTGTTGTGAACAGGTTTCTGCAGCAAAACATACTGTATGGTTAGAAGACTGTTTTCCCTCTGAAGTGCTAGGAATCAAACCCAGAGTTCTACAGGCCGCTAGTCTCTATTGATATGTTAATCTCTGAGTATTAAGAGAAGATAAATAGGGCTGGGGAGATAGCTTGGCAGTCTAAGCACCTACCAGGCAAGCATAAGGACCCAGGTTTGATCCCTGATATAGCAGTCCGTTTCAGCCTCTCACCAAGCCAACCATGGAAACCCAGAGTGGTATTGCATGCCTGTCTAGTGCTGGGGAGGCTGAGATAGGAGGACCACTCTGAGTCTGAGCTGCTTAGGGTGACCCTGTACTAAATAAATAAATAAATGTATACATAAATAAAAGATATTTTAAAAACCAACAAAAGAGGACAAATAGACCAAACAGCCCTGACAGCCTCTCTTTCCAACCTTTTTATGACTTCAGAGATAGTTGTGTCCTTGAATGACCTTTTTTCTAGATACAAGGCCCAAGATGATACCCTTCTCTTTTTTTTTTTTTTTTTTTGTCTTTTTGAGACAGGGTCTCGCTATGCAGTTCAGGCTGGCCTTGAGCTCACTTTTGTAGCCCAGGCTGGTCTCGAACTCGCACCAATCCTCCTGCCTCAGCCTCCCGAGTGCTGGGATTACAGGTGTGCACCACCACACCCGGCTTACCCTTTTCTCTTTATTTCTGTTTATACTGTGCTTATTTTATGCAGGCTTTTTCTCCCCCTGTATTTCAGTGACCATTAATGACCTAATGGTCAGTTGGTCAGTCCTGCTTTATCTGTATTCCCATTCACTCTCTGTCATCCTGTATTGTTTGATGCTAATTCTAGATGTCACCTCTATTCATCTATAAATATTTTAGTGTGTAGCCCTAAAAGATAAGTAATTTTTTTTTTTAAACCCTATCTTGGTTACTTTTCTTTCATTGCTGGCACAAAATGCCTAACACCCAAAATTAAGGAAGCAAAGATTGATTGATTGATTGATTGATTGATTGATTGATTGGTTTTGCAGAGCTTGGGATTGAACCCAGGTCCTTGCATTTGCCAGGCAAATGCTTATTCTACTGAGCTATATACCAGCCCCTAGGGAAGTAAAGATTTATTTAGGTCATAGCTGGTGGAGGTTTTAGTCCATACTCAGTTGGTTCCAAAGCAGAGGGTCACATAGCAGAGAGAGCAACAGTTCGTGGTGGCAGAAAATGGCCAACAGCAAAGGCAAAAGGTAGGAGCAGTGGCAGCAGTGGCAACAGAGAGCAAGTCTTTCTCTACTATGTTATATTCAGGCTATGTGCCCAAGGCTGGATGTAGTACTCACACCCATAATCCCAGCAGCAATTACACCCATAATGCCACCATTGGATCATGAATTAATCACCACCTCTGGAAGTCTGCCCCATAACTGCATGAGGCTTTGTGGGGGGGACAACTAAACCCCACAAAATTATTATAACATCTGAGTAATAATGGTAGTTCCCTAATATAGAAAATCCAGTCACTGTTTTGATTATTTTGTTCATTTTCAGTATAATTGTGTATAGCAGTAGGCCAATGCAGTTACTTTGTTTTGTTTTGGATTGCTAACTGCACAGAGAAAAAATTGCAGAGGACCCCCCCCCCCGCCCGCTTTGAGGCTAGGTCTCAATTTAGGCTGATCTTGAACTCAATATGTAGCCCAGATTGACCTCCAATTCTTGGTGAGCCTCCTGATTCACAGCATGTGCATTGTACCAGGCTAATTTGTATTTTTTTGAATAGCCAGCAGTGTTGAACATTTTTAAATGTATTTGTTGGCCAATTGTACTCTTCAGTATATGCCCTTTTTATTCTTTATTTTTTTGAATGCTTCAATACAGCAACTTTAATAGGTACATACTGGAATAATAAATAGTACATGTGAGTGAGAACTTAAGGAAGAGTTGCCAGCTGTTCATGCCTACTCAGCATTCTTCTTCTTCAGCCTTTGCTTCCACAGAATCCATGCCCACCTCTTTACTTACTTACTTACTTACTTACTTACTTATTTATTTATTTATTTTGTCTTTTTGAGACAGGGTCTCGATGTTCAGTTCAGGCTGGCCTTGAGCTCACTTTGGTAGCCCAGGCTGGTCTCAAACTCACATCTATCCTCCTGCCTCAGCCTCTCAAGTGCTGGGATTACAGGCATGCGCCACCATGCCCAGTGGGTATGCCCACCTCTTAATAATTCTTTTCTAGCACCACCAGATCCTCCCGGGCCTCGGAGAACTTCCCTTCTTCCATGCCTTCTCCCACGTACCAGTGCACAAAGGACTGCTTGGCATACATGAGATCAAACTTGTGGTCCAGTGGGCCCAGGCCTCAGTGATCACAGTGGTATTGTTCAGCATGCACACAGCCCACTGTACCTTGACCAGGTCTCCTCCTGGGACCATAGTTGGGGGTTGGTAGTTAATGCCCACCTTGAATCCAATTGGGCACCAATCCCAGACTGGATGGTGTGCTTGGTCTTGATGGTGGTGATGGCAGCGTTGACATCTTTGGGAACCACATCTCCCCTGTACAACATGTAGCAGGCCATGTATTTGCTGTGGTAAGGGTCATACTTGACCATTTAATTGTCTGGTTTGAAGCAGGCATTGGTGATCTCGATCACAGACAGCTGCTCATGGTAGGCCTTCTCAGGAGAGATAATCACAACGTAGGTGGCCAGAGGGAAGTGGATGCAGGGGTATGGCACCAGGTTGGTCTGGAACTTGGTCAAGTCCACATTCAGGGCCCTTTCAAAGTACAGGGAAGCTGTGATGGAGGACACGATCTGCCCGATCATGATTGAGGTTAGTGTAAGTGAGGTGATCGATGTCCAAGTTGTGCTGATAGATGTCATAGATGGCTTTGTTGTCCACCATGAAGGTACAGTCCAAGTGTTACAAGGTCCTGTGTGTGATCAGGACAGAGTTGTAGGGTTCTATGACAGCTGTGGACACCTGGAGGGCTGGGTAACTCCAGCTTGGGCTTCTTGCCGTAGTCCACCAAGATCTGCTCCATGAACAGACACGAACCCAGAGCCAGTGTGTCCTCCAAAGCTGTGGAAGATGAGGAAGCCCTGCAGGCTTGTGCACAAATCCATCAGCTTGTGGATGTGGCCCAGGACCAGGTCCACAATCTCCTTGCCAGTGGTGCAATGGCCTCTGGCATAATTACTAGCTGCATCATCCTTCCCTGTGATCAGCTGTTCTGGGTAGAAGAACTGCTGGTAGGTCCCCGTGCACACATTATCTATCACTGTGGACTCCAGGTCCACAAACACTGCTAGGGCATATGCTTGCCAGCCTCAGTATCACTGAAGGATATGTTGAACAAGTTGTCTCTGCCACCAGTGGTTTTGTCACTAGACATCAGATCATCAAGCTGGATTCCATGTTCAAGGCAGTACAATTCCCAGCAGGTATTGCCAAGTTGGACACCTGCTTGCCCTATGTGGATAGAGATACACTCCCTCATGATGATTCCTGCCACTCTTGCTTCTCCTAGATGCCTTTTTTAAAAAAAAAAAAAAATCCTTTTTTTTAATGACCTCACTTGTATTAACTTCTGAAGGTTTATAGCAAAGTTATTTCTGCTTCTATGTATGAAGGATAAAAAAATGATTTCTTTTTTTGATAGAATACAACAGCAACCAATTTCATCATCAAGTAAAAGTAAAAACTGGGATTCTTTTTTAAATTAGTCTAAAGTAGCATTTAGGAACTTAGTTGTAGGCTGCTGTGCTGTCACCATGCCAAACCAAAGTGTAGAGCTGGGTCTGGTTTTGTTTGAGGCTTTCTTTTCAGTATCCAGTGCTCACAGATTAAGTTCTAGAAATGTTCTAATTGTAAGGCAGGGACCTGTTTGGATTTCACCGTGGATATGCTTCTAGGTTGGATGCCGGAGGGTGAGACACATTTTGCCTGACCCACGTTGACCACCTCGTTGTCATCATGGTCAAAAAATTTATCATCTCCTCCTTAGTATTCCATTCCCTGGAAATCTACTTAGTACCGCAATTCCACCAAACCCTTTCACAAATTGGGATCCTTCTGGTGACTTATCTGTGACAATTTACAATGTAGCTCGAAATTTTTATGATTTTAGGAAACTATTCCAAAAGGGGCATACCGAGGTCCTGTCTGTAGCTAGACCCTCTTTCTGTCATTTATATTTCATCCAGGCTACCTGCCCATATGGTGGGCAGCACTCACACCAGGGTGAGGCATCCTAAATTCCAGCGTTACACACCTTACATCCAGCCAGTTCCAAAAAGCCCACCTGTGACTGGATGAGGCTTTGAGGGAACATGTAGATAAAGGCCATAACAATAATCTGTCATATGTCATATGAAATATGCTTTCCTCTGTGTGGGGTTCATACAGTGAAGGCCTGGAAAGCAGGGTGAGATGACAGAAAACAAAAAAGGCCCATTATGATCAAGAAATCATATTTGTCTTTTCACAATAGACTGTGAGAGCTGTATATCATGGTGCATGCCTGTTATCCCTGTACTCTTGGAGGCTGAGGCAGGATGATTATTGGTGTGAGCATAGCCTGGGTAATTTAGTGAGAGCCTATTTCTAAAAAAAAAGTAAACAAAAAAAAAAATAAGGCTGGTCTTCTAATGTAGTGTGAAGGACCTGGGTTTAGTTCCTAGTGTCCAAAAAAATTTCAAAATTAAATAAATAGGATTGTGGGGATGGCAAGGACTTAATATCTTCTGCACTCTAGTCTAGTGAAGCCATCTGTCATCATTTCTTATAGGATTTTTCCTAAGGAATATGTTTCTTTAGGAAAGAGGGAGGCATTAAAGTGCAATAGCTGTCTTTTCTTTGGATTGCTTGCTATGTCCCAAGAATAGGATAGACATATATGGGTCCTGCCAGATTGCACATGCTGCCTGGGCAGTTTTCCATGGGAACATTTTTCAGGGAAACAGCAACAACCAAAAATACAGTTAGAAATAGCAAATCCTGTATATGCAAGTAAATATTCCTTTGGTGATCACAAAACTCAGTTTTCCTAGATCCTATCAAGAGACTTTAGCTGGAAATCTGAATTTGTTTCTCTGTCTATAGCTATATGTCTGTATAATTGCAAATGTGTATTACTACTCCTTGAAAAGGAAGCTCTTGCTGCTTTTTTTTTTTTTTTTTTTCTTCCAACTGTTTAGGAAGAGAATCCTAGTCAAAGAGAGTACGTGGCCTAGAACAAATAAGGGATTTGCATTTTGTTTCAATAAAGATGACAGATGCGTTGTTTTCAGTAGAGAGGATGCCTCAGAATTTAATACCAGAGAAACCCTACCTGCATGCTTGGCAGCCCAACCCTTTCCCAGGTGAAAGATAGACACAGTGATTAAAAAAGTGTTTCTGCTGGGTGTGGTGGTGTAGACCTGTAATCCTAGCACTCTGGAGGTTAAGGCAAGAGGATTGCTGTGAGGTCCAGAGTAGCATGGGCTACATAGTGAATACAAAGCCAGTCTAAACTATATAATGAGACCCTGTTAAAAACTTGCCCCCACACACCAAATGTTGATTTTTAATTTGCTGTTGTTTAACTTTTTAATTACTGCTTGTGATCCTGGGCAAATCCTCTTTGTGCCTCAGTTATCTCATCTACAGAATGGAAATAGTAATATTTAACTCAGAATTGGTAGGAGGGTTGAAGTAGGGAATAGATGTAAATAATTTAGAGCATTTCTTAGCAGATAATAAATTCTGTATAAATATTGTCATTGAGTTCTCTGATAACAGAATCCAGACATTTCTCTAGCATCTATAATTTCTCTATTTGCTTTTTCATTAAAAATAATGTATCCTGGCTGGTGGGATGGCTCAGTGGTCTAAAGCACCTGCTTAGGAAATCTTAGATGGCCACAGGGACCGAGGTTCGATCCCCGGCACCACTTGCTGCACTAGCCCCGCCCCCAGGGGAGGCTGAGCCAGCCATAATAATAATAAAAGAATAATAATGTATCCCACTGACCTAGATTATGTGGCAGTAAACAGTCTCGATAGCCTGTGCTGTGTTTCCCAGAGGTAGAAGAGAGAAAGTGGAAGTGAAAAGAATTAAGACACATGTTATATATATACACTAATGTGGGTGTACATACACCCATAGTGAATATAATCATTATGTATTTCAGACTGTGTATAGTGGCACATACCTGTAATCTCAGCACTTGGGAGGCTGAGACAAAAAGATCCTTGGGAGTTCAAGGCCAGCCTGAACTACATAGTGAAACCCTGTCTCAAAACACAGAAGAAAAAAAAAAAACTTATTGCAAATGTAGAAAAAAATTATTTCACGTATTTGTATTTTCTCAGAAAAGTTAGAGGAAAGAGTAGTTCATACATAGGGATCCAATTTGAGTGAATCTAATTTAACAGGTTGGATAATTCTAGAGACTTCTATTTTAGATTTATTTTCATTTTTATTTTTTAGATGTGGTCTTGATATGTAGCTCACCTTGAATTTACTATGTATATCAGGCTGGCCTGGAACTCCTCATTTCCAAAATTCAAAAACAACTAATATGTCCTTCAGTAAGTGACTCATAATAGTGTAGTAAGTCTGCTATAAACATGTGTTCAGATTTTTGTTTACACAAATTTTTAATTTCTTGGGTAGATAGTAGGAATCATATGAGAAGTACTCTATAATATAATCTAATATCTTCTCATACATGTACTCCAGAAAAAAAAGACAGCCCATCATTCCTGAATTTAACTCTGTAGTTCAAATTGCCATTGAGTGATTTATTTTAGGCTTTGAGTTATATTAATGTTCACAATTTGCTTTTTTTAACTTTATTGAAAATCAATAATTATATAGCATTAAAATTGTAGACAAATATAGAAATGTGAAGGATAATATGTAGACAGTGAATTTTAGAGAAATCTAAAGTGAATACATAGCATGACATTAATAATAGATTGCATATTGTGAATAAATTATTTGCAAACTTAAATAGATTTAACAATAAAAATTGTCTACAATAAAAATGAAGAATTTACAGGTCATATAATAGTTTACCTGTCGAAATCAAGAAACATATTCTTTTTTATCCCTTATACTAGGGAGACTATATGATATTTGCATATGTAGGTCTGGTTTATTTCATTTATATATGTATATGTACATCTTGTATATGTTCAAGATACATCCGCTTATATATGAAGTCTTCTAGTTTATCATTCTTTATAGCTGAGTAATATTCTATTTTATGAAGCTGGGCGTGGTGGCTCACGCCTGTAATCCCAGCACTGGGGAGGCTGAGGCAGGAGGATTGGTGCAAGTTCGAGACCAGCCTGGGCTACAAAAGTGAGCTCAGTGCCAGCCTCAAGTGCATAGCGAGACCCTGTCTCAAAAAGAAAAAAAAAAAAAATTCTATTTTATGAAAATACCACATCTTTTTCAACCATTCTTCACATGATGGGCACTTTGGTCGTTTCCAAGATTTGACTATCGCAAATTGTGCTTCTCTGAATATAGGTGCACAGATATCACTATGATACAATGTTTTCAGTTCTTCTGGGAAAATTCCCAGTAAGGGAATAGCTGGATTGAATGGGATTTCCAGCTCTAGTTTTTTAAGGAGTTTTAAGGAGTCTCCACACTGCTTTCCATAGTGGTTGCACCAGTCTGCATTCCCACCATCAGTGGAGAAGTGTTTTTCTTCCCCACAGCCTCTCCAGCATTTGTTGTTGGTTAATTTCTTTATCATAGACATTCTTTCTGGGGTGAGATGGTTTCTAAGTGTTGGTTTTTTTTTTTTTTTTTTTTTTTAGTTAGTTTTAAATTTTTTTTCTTGTTTCAGGACTTTTGTTTGTTTGTTTATTTATTTATTTTTATGGCCTGCTCAGCCTGCCCTCAGGGCAGGGCTGGCACAGCATATGGTGTTGGGGATCAAACTGCGGTCCCTGAAGCCGCCTAAGCTTTCCTAAGCAGGTGCTTTAGACCACTGAGCCATCCTGCCGGGCCTCTAAGTGTTGTTTTGATTTGCATTTCACTAGTAGTTCGAGATGTGGAGCATTTCTTCATGTATTTATAGGCTTGTTGAATTTCTTTCTCTGAGAAGTGTGTGTACATCTCAGATGCCCATTTCTGGATTGGGTCTTTGAATTTTGGGTCCCTAATGGTTTTTAGTTCTTTATAAATTCTAGGTAGAAGGCCTTTGTCTGAATACTTATTACTTAAAATCTTTTCAAACTTTGTGAATTGTCTTTTCACTCTGTTGGTAATTTCTTTTGATGTGAAAAAACTTTGTCTGGAGGAGATCCCAGTTGTTGATTCTCTCAAGTGTTATATGTGCATTTTGGTTTTTGTTCATGAACTCTTTGCCTACCATGATGTCTTTAAGATTTTCTCCCACTTTTTCTTCTAGAAAATTTAATGTTTCTCTTTTAATATTTAGATTTTTAATCCATTTTGACTTTAGTTTAATGCATGGTGATAGACCTGGGTCAAGTTTTAGTTTTCAGCGTGTAGAGAGCCAGTTTTTCCAGCACCATTTGTTAAAGAGGCTTTCTTCCAGTAAACATGTTTGTCCCCTTTGTCAAAAATAAGGTGGCTGAGTGTGTTTGTATTTGCTTCTGCATCTTCGAATCTATTCCATTGATCTTCAGGTCTACTTTTTTGCCAATAGCATACTGATTTTATTACAGCAGCTCTGTAATATAACTTTAGGTCAGGAATTGTAATGCCTCCTGCCCTATGTTTGTTGCCCAGGATTGTCTTTGAAATTCTAGGTCTTTTATTTCCAAATACATTTTGGGAATGATTTCTCCAGATCTGTGAAGTATGTTGATGGTATTTTGGTAGGTATTGCATTAAATCTGTATCACAGTTTAGGAAGTATGGCCATCCTTACAATGTTGGTTCTTTCTGTCCAGGAGCAGGGAATATTTTTCCATTTTCTGAAATCCTCTAGGATCTCTTTTTTCAGAGTACTGTAGTTTTCACTGAATAGATCTTTTACTTCTTTAGTGAGGTTAATTCCTTAGCATTTCATTTTTTATGCTATTGTAAAAAGTATTGTTTCTCTAATTTCTCTCTCAGTGTGTTATCTGTGTAGAGGAATGCTACTGACTTTTGTTGACTTTGTATCCTGCTATGCTGCTGAATTTGCATATTAATTCTAGTAACTTTTTGTTGGAGTTTTTTTGGGTCTTCCAAATAGATTATCATGTCATCTGCAAATAATGATAGCTTAACTTCTTCTTTACCTATTCTTATTCCTTTTATTTCTCTGTCTTGTCTAATGGCTCCAGCTAATGATTCCAGAACTATATTGAATAGGCATGGCAATAGGGGACATCCTTGTCTTATACCACATCTCAGAATAAAAGACTTCGGCTCTTCCCCATTTAGAATTATGTTACCATTGGATTGTCATAGTTGGCTTTTATCAGATTGAGGTAGAGAGGCCCTCTATTCTGATTTTCTGTAGAACTTTGAACATGAATGAGTGTTGGACTTTGTCAAAAACCTTTTCCGCATCAATTGAGATGATCATGTGGTTTTTGGCTTTGGCTCTATCGATATAGTGTATTGCATTTATAGATTTGTGTGTGTTAAACCATCCTTGCATCTCTGGGATCAATCCTACCTGGTCATGGTGTATAATCTTCTTGATGATTTCCTGTATTCTAGTGGCAAGGATTTTATTGAGGATTTTT
>PVJA010045324.1:0-15707 GCA_004027025.1 Myocastor coypus
TTTTTGAGACAGGGTCTCACTATGAAGTTCAGGCTGGCCTTGAGCTCACTTTTGTAGCCCAGGTTGGTCTCGAACTCGCACCAATCCTCCTGCCTCAGCCTCCCAAGTGCTGGGATTACAGGCGTGAGCCACCACGCCCGGCTGAATATTTCAGTAAATGGAAAGATATTCCCTGTTCCTGGATAGGAAGAACCAACATTGTGAAGATGGCCATACTCCCTAAAGTGTTATACAGATTTAATGCAATTACTAGGAAAATACCATCAACATACTTCACAAACCTGGAGAAATCATTCCTAAAATTTACTTGGAACTAAAAAAGACCCAGAATTGCAGAAACAATTCTGGACAACAATGGTAAGGCTGGAGGCATTACAATTCTTGACCTAAAGTTAAACTACAAAATTGCAGCATTAAAATGATCATGGTATTTGCAAAAAACAGACCTGAAGATCAGTGGAATAGATGAGAAGATGCAGAAGCCAATACATGCACACCTATCCACCTTATCTTTGACAAAAGGTCCAAATATGCTTACTGGAAGAAAGATAGCCTCTTTAACAAATGGTGCTGGAAAAACTGTCTAAATGCCAAAAACTAAAACTTAACCCTAAGTCTATCACCATGCATGAAACTAAAATTGAAATGGATTAAAGATCTAAATATTAAAAGAGAAACATTAAATATCATTGCAGAGAACGTGGGAGAAAATCTCCAAGACATCTGGGCAGGGAAAAAATTCATGGACAAAATCAAAATGCATATTTAACACCTGAAATCGTCAACAAATGGGACCTCCTCCAGCTAAGAAGTTTTTGCACGTTAAAAGAAATTACCAAAAAAGTGAATAGACAACTCACAAATTTTGAAAAGATTTTAAATAGTAAGTACTCACACAAAGGTCTTCTATCTAGAATTTCTAAAGAACTGAAAAACATTAGGGTCTGTTATGGTTTAGGTCTAGTTGTCCCCCTAAAGGTTCACATATTCATGGGGTGGGGACTTCTATAGGATGAGACTTGAGTCTTGAGTCTCTGGGATTATGTGTTTTAGTACTGATGAGATTATCTGACTAGTGCTGGGACTATGAGTGTGGTCTAGAGCTGATATCCTATAGCAGAGAGCCTGATAAGAATATAAAGAGAGACAGAGAAACAGACTAGAGATGTTTTTCTCTGTTGCCGTGTTTGATTGGCTACCTCTTCCACTATTTTGTTGCTGTTCCACTGCCATGAACTGGATGCTTTCTGCCCTATTCTACTCAGCCTTGAGCCAGCAGATATGGACTGAAACCTCCACGAACTGTGAGCTAAATAAATCTTTCCTTCCATCATTTTGAGTGTCGGGTATTTGTCCCAGCAACATGTAAAGTGTAACTAAGACAGAATTTGGTACCAGAGAAGTGGGGCCCTTGCTGTGGCTATACAAGACAATGTGGATTACAAGCTTTTGGGAATGGCTTACAGGAACAGAGAGAAAAGGTTTAGAGATGTTGCCTAAAATCAAAGCACTAGAACAGCTTTGACTGTTCAGCTTGGGAGATTCTGTTCAGAGCTTAGACCAAAAGACTGACAGAAGGGCTGCTTGTAAACACAAGACTGAGGAAGTTTCTGCTGGAAAAAAGGACAGCATTGGTCACTGAACTCCAGATGATTTGTGCTATGGATTGGCTGAAAGTCTGTCGGAATTTTGCTCTTGCCCAAAGTATTTGGCTACGACTGAGATTAAGCATGGCAGACTGATTAATCTTTCAAGAGATATTGCAAAGCAGTCAACTATTGGGGCGGTGGTGTGGTTGTTATTCGTTGCTTTTAGCCAGATTTATGTTGAAAATCAAGAGCAAAGAGCCAAGAAGGATGATTTAAAATGTGAATTCATCCGGAAAGGAAGCACCAGGAAAGCTGTGGACTGCAGAGATGGAGCTAAAAGGATCTCCATTGCTGGGAAGGAACCAGAGAAGCAAAAGGATGGCCTGAGGTCATCACAAGAGACAGCAGCTCTCCACCCTTTACAGCCTCAGAATTGCAAGGGAGAGAGGCTTTGCCTTTAGAAGAAAGCAGCAGAGACCCAAGTACCAGGATGGCAACAGCAGTCAAACCGGGATCGAAAATGGTGCCCACATGGAGAATATAATTTTCGGAGTCATGGTCAGAGTGCCCAGTAATCTAGGCCCTTGACCCCTTCAGCCAAGAGAGAAGGAAGCCCGCCAACTGCTCCAGCTGGCAGCAACCCTTGGCATTATCCACATAGGTGTATGCAGAATGTGGAAATTCCGAGGTTAAGAAGGCTTCCAACTTGATTTCAGAAGAAGGCCTGAGAGTCCAACCAGTGTGCCCCTGAGAGGGCAGTGTGTAAAGCTGGGTGTGAGAAGCCTGTTCAGTGGAAACCTCAGAAGTTTGGAAAAGCCAGGAAAGTGGATTGTGCTAACACGTAGCAAAGCCAGCCTAAGAGAGAAGTCATGGAAATTACCACCAAGAGTGCCATAGGATCGGAGTTGCATGATGCTCACAACTCAGTGCAGCTTGCTTCGGATGCTTTAGTTGGAAATATGGGATTTAATGTTTACCCTGCTGGATTTTGGACATGTGTTGGTCCCAATATTTTGTATGAACCTGTTGTTTACAACTTCTTGAAATGTAATGTTTACCTTATGCCTTTTTTTATGTATCAATTTATTTATTTATTTTTCATTTAATATTATTATGGTTTAAATTTAACAATGATTATATTACATATTTTCATCATCAGATCAGTTTAGATTAATACATATAGGTATATAAGATTGATCAAACAATTAAGCATTAACCCTTTTAAATCAACATTAATTTTTTTCTTTTCCCCTTTCTTTTTTTTGAAAGTTGACATATTGCATATTGTGCTCACAATCACTCTAGAGAGTACAGTGTGTGGGCATGAGCCACCTCCCTATTTATGTTGCTTAGAAAAAAAAAAGAAAAGAGTATACTTCTCTTTGGACTAAGAGGAAGCAGATACATACATAGTCAAATGTTCTGCAATTGCATTGGGCCACCAGTGAAGCTTGTGATGTTGGAGACTATTGAATCTAAGCCTCCTAAAGCTCATCTCACCAATCTAGCTCTGCGTTTCATGCATTGTAATTAAGCATTTTTTTTTTCCTGGGTGGTCAAGGGCAAGTGGAAGCAAGGCCTATATAACAAAACATTCATTTTTTTCTTTATATCATCCAGGGTCAAATCCCGTCAGAATTAAGTTTGGGGCCATAGAGAGCACTTTGTAGAACTGTTATTAGTGTCAGCCTTGAGGAAAAGTCACGGCCATTGGTTGGCCATTTTGCTTTCTGTGAAAGCCTGAGAGAATGCTTTTTCTCGGGGTGACTCTCTGTAGACGCACTGTACCTCATTCATCCCTTTCCTCTGAGGTCCCATAATCTCTTTGACGAGAAAATTTGGGACACCTCTGAGTTATAGGATATTACCGCACAGGTTCTCTTATATCCTGTGTCCTTATTGACCTTGAAGAGCTAGGGCCAAAATATTGGCTATCCTTATAGCCCTTCTTTTTCTCCAAGTTTTAGTCTGTTAACTTACATTCTTAACCCTCCATCAGAAAAGCTTTGTGATACTAATACTCTGTAACATAGGTACTTGAGCTTATCATCACTGGCTTTCTAAGTAACAAATATCTTTGACTTAGCTTGGAAATAATATTTTCTGACCATCATTGATATTCTAATAACTTTCCATACAATGTGATATAAGCAGTTACAGAATTTTGACACAGATATTTGGAAATTCAAGGAAATACAAAATTGTAGCCTGTCAAGACTATGGTATTTGGCCCAGTCTCTTATTTTCAAGTACCACTCTTGGGAGAGAGAATGACAGTAATTGAGTTTACACCAGGAGCAGTACATATCAAAAAGACAAGAGTGACACGTATTCCAAACATAGTTTTAGCATTACATTGTGCTATAATCAATATGCTGAAATTTTTGAAGGATCTTGAGACCAATATCTGACTCTTCCAGTGTACATAAGTGTATGGTTTTGCTATTGATATGTTTTCTGCTTTATCTTCTTCCAGTCACTTCATTGTTTAATCCATAACACATTCAGCTGTGTTATGCTCTTAAGTTCTTGTTTTCTTCATTAAAGTTCTTATATGAGGGAGACTATGTGATATTTACACATATAGGTCTGGTTTACTTCACTAATGAGTATATGTTCAATATACATCCATTTATATATGAAGACTTCAAACCTAACCTTCTTTATGGATGAGTAGTATTCCATTGTATAAAAATACCACATTGTTTTAACCATTCTTCAAATGATGGGCATTTTGGTCGTTTCCAAGATTTGGCTATTACAAATTGTGCTGCCATAAACATAGGTGCACGGATATCGCTATGGTATGAAGTTTTCAGTTCTTCTGGACAAATTTCCAGTAGGGGGATAGCTCGATTGAACGGAACTTCCAATTCTAGTTTGTAAGGATCCTCCACACTGCTTTCCACAATGGTTGCACCAATCTGCATTCCCACCAGCAGTCGAGAAGGGTTCCTTTTTCCCCAAAGCCTCTCCAGAATTGGTTGCTGGTTGATTTCTATATGACAGCCATCCTTGCTGGGGTGAGGTGGTATCTAAGTGTTGTTTTGATTTGCATTTCACGAATAGCTAGCGATATGGAGCATTTCTTCATGTATTTGTAGCCTTGCTGAATTTCTTTCTGTGAAAAGTTAGTGTTCATCTCAGATGCCCATTTCTAGATTGGGTCTTTGAATTTTGGAACCCTTATGGTTTTTAGTTCTTTGTAGATTCTAGATAGAAGACCTTTGTCAGAGTACTTGTTACTTATAATCTTTTCGAAATTTTTGGGTCCTTTTTTCACTTTGTTAGTGATTTCCTTTGAAATGTGGAAACATCTTAGCCAGAGGAGGTCCCAATTGTTGATGCTTTCGAGTATTAAACGTGCAAATTGATTTCCGTCCATGATCTGTTTGCCTACTCCGATGTGTTCAAGATTTCCTCCCACTTTCTCTTCCAGGAGAGTTAATGTTTTACTTTTAGTATTTAGATCTTTAATCCGTTTCGACTTTGTTTTCGTGCATGGTGACAGACTAAGGTCAAGATTCAGTTTTCGACATGTAGGGAGCCAATTTTTCCAGCACCATTTGTTAAAGAGGCTGTCTTTCTTCTAGTACACATGTGTGGCCCCTTTGTCAAAAATAAGGTGGCTGAGTGTGTTTGTATTTGCTTCTGCGTCCTCTAGTCTATTCCATTGATCTTCAGGTCTATTGTTTTGCCAATACCATGCTGATTTTATTACTGTAGCTTTGTAGTATAACTTTAGGTTAGGAATTGGAATGACTCCTGGTGTACCTTTATTGCTGAGAATTGTCTTTGCAATTCTGGGTCTTTTTGGTTCCAAATAAATTTTTGGAATGACTTTTCCAGCTCTTTGAGGCATGTCGGTGGTGTTTGGATAGGAATTGCATTAAATCTCTACAACAATTTAGGGAGTATGGCCATCTTCACAATGTTGGTTTTCCTATCCAGGAGCAGGGAATATCTTTCCATTTTCTGAGATCTTCTAAGATCTCTTTTTTCAGAGTAGTACAGTTTTCACTCAAAAGGTCTTTTACTTGGTTAGTTCGGTTGATTCCTAAGCATTGCATTTTCTTTGGTGCTATCATAAAAGGTACTCTTTCTCTATTTTGTCTCTCAGTGTGTTTGTTATCGGTGTAGAGGAATGCCACTGACTTTTTTGTGTTGACTTTGTAACCTGCTATGTTACTGAATTTGTGTATTAATTCCGATAGCTTTTTGGTGGATTTTGGGTCTTCTAAGTAGATTATCATGTCATCTGCAAATAGTTAAAGTTTCACTTCTTCTTTACCTATTCTTATTCCTTTTATTTCTCTTTGTTGTCTAATGGCTGTAGCTAATGACTCCAGAATTACATTGAATAGAAGTGGCGATATGGAGCATCCTTGTCTTGTACCAGATTTGAGAGTAAAAGACTTCAGTTTTTCCCCACTTAGAATTATGCTAGCTGTTGGATTGTTGTAGATGGCTTTTATAAGGTTGAGGTAGAAGCCGTCTATTCCAATTTTCTGTAGGACTGTGAACATGAATGAGTGTTGCACTTTGTGAAAGGCCCTTTCGGCATCAATTGAGACAATCATGTGATTTTTGGTCTTTGTTGTGTTGATATAGTGTATTGCATTTATAGATTTTAGTATATTGAACCATCCTTGCATCCCTGGAATGAATCCTACCTGGTCGGTATGTATAATCTTCGTGATGATTTGTTGTATTCTAATGGCTAGGTTTTAATTGAGAATTTTTACATCTATGTTCATGAGAGAAATTGGTCTATCATTTTTGTTTTTAGTTACATCTCTTTGTGGTTTTGGTATCAGTGTGATACTTGCCTGTAGGAATGATTTTGGAAGGATTGCTTCTTTTTCAATTTCATTGAAGGGTTTGAGGAGTATTGGCTTTATGTCTTCTCTAAATTTCTTGTAGAAATCAGAAGTGAGTCTATCAGGTTCCGGACTTTTCTTTGTCAGTAGGCTTTTTATTACATTTTGTATCTCATTGGCTGCTATTGGATTGCTAAGAATTTTAATATATTCTTGATTCAGGTTTGGTAACTTGTACTTTTCTAGGAATCTGTCCATTTCATGTCTGGCTTCAATTTTTTGAGAGTAAAGATTCTCAAACTAACTGTTTATGATTCTGTGTATCTGTGCTGGGTCTGTAGTAACTTCACCCTCTTCAATCCTTTTTGCTTGAATTTGAGTCCTTTCTTTCCTCTTTTTGATGAGTTTAGCTAGGAGCTTATCAATCTTATTTAATCTTTCAAAGAACCAGTTTTTGGATTCATTAATTCTTTGTATTGTTTTCTTTGTCTCAATTGAATTGTTTTCTGCTCTAATCTTTATAATTTCCTCCAACCTTTGGGCTTTGCATTTCATTTGTTCTTCCGTTTCTAGTCGGTTCAAGTGTTGTGTAAGATTGTTTATTTTTTCCCGTTCTATTTTCTTAATGTGCGAGTTTAGAGCTGTGAATTTTCCTCTGAGAACTGCTTTCTTTGCATCCCACAAATTACAATAGTTTGTGTTGGAATTTTCATTAAATTGTAGATACTGTTTAATTTCATCTGTAACCCATTGGTTGTTGAGAAGAGTGTTGTTTAGTTTCCATGTATTCCTGGAAGTCGTATGGTTTCTTTTGTCATTTATTTCCAATTTGATTGTACCGTGGTCAGATAATATGCATGGGATAATTTCAGTTTTCTTGCATCTACTTAAGCATGATCTATGGACTAATATGTGATATATTTTAGAAAATGTCCCATGTGCATCTGAGAAGAATGTGTATCTTGAGGTGGTTGAATGGAGACTGTGTATGTCCACTAAGTCCAATTGTTTTAAGGTCTGATTCAGTTGTGCCACTTCTTTGCTGATTTTTTGTTTGCTTGACCTATCTTTTTCAGATAAGGGAGTGTTGAGGTCTCCTGCTAAGATTGTAGTATTGGATATGAGATTTTTCAGGTCCATTAAGGTTTGTTTTATATAGCTTGCTGCTCCCATGTTGGGTGCATACATATTTATGAGTGTTGCCTCTTCATCATGAATTTTTCCCCTAACCAGTATGTAGTGGCCTTCTCTATTTCATTTGATCAGCCTTGGTTTGAAGTTTAGACTGTCTGCAAAGAGGATTGCTACCCCTGCTTTTTTTGAAGTGCTGGAGCATGTAGTATTGTTTTCCAACCTTTAACTTTAAGCCTATGAGTTTCTTTATGGATTCAATGGTTTTCTTGTATACAGCATATTGTTGGGCTCTGTTTCCTTATCCACTCTGCAAGCTTACTTCTTTTAATTGGAGAATTGAGCCCTTTTCCATTCATGGTTATTATTGAAATATATTAACTTATGGCTGACATGACTCTTCTTCGCTAGTGTTTACCAATTTTTCATCCCATGTTTAGTAGGTTACTCTATTTGGTGGGATTTTTCTATTCTCATTTGTTGGATTCGGATCATTTTTGTCCCTTTCTGAAATATTTGTTTGAACATTATGTAGCACTGGCTTTGATGTCATGAATTTCTTTAGTAGTTTCTTGTCATGGAAATATTTCACTTCTCCCTCATACTTGAAGGAGAGTTTTGCCGGGTACAATAGTCTGGGCTGAAATTTGTTTTCATGGAGGACTTGAAGCACTCTGCTCCATGCTCTTCGTGATTTCATGGTTTGTGAAGAGAAATCCGCTGTTATTCTGATGGGTTTTCCTTTAAATGTGATCTGTTTCTTTTCTCTAGCAGGCTTTAGTACATTATTCTTCAGCTGGATTTCTGGTATCTTGACTATTATATGTCTTGGCGTGTTTTTAGTTGGGTTGATGTTATTTGGAGTTCTGTAGGCTTCAGTTCACTGAATGTCTGATTGTTTTCTCATATTTGGGTAGTTTTCTGCTATTACTTCTGCCCATATTCTTTTTATATCATTTGTATTGACTCCTTCTTTCTCATTGGTTCCCATTAATCTCACGTTGTTCATTTTCGCATCGTCTTGCAGATGTTGCATTATTTTTTCCTGCATTCTGGTTGTTTTTAAAAGATCTTTTCTTACTCTTTCACTGGCTGCAACTGTGTCTTCAAGGTTGGAAACTCTATCTTCATTTTCGTTCATTCGGCTCTGCCAACTTGTGATCGAGGTTTTATTCTCTTGTATATCTCTTTGAAACTGTTTCATGCGATCTATGTCTTTCCTATATTGCTCCGTCAGGGAGTCCATCATTTTTCTATTCTCCTCTAAGTTTTTATTGATGTCTTCTTTAGTAGTATTGAAGTCTGTCATTATGGTTATCCTTTCTCTTTCTAATTCAGAGATTATTTCTGTTCTGTTCTCCTTTCTACTTTTGAGAAGTTGTTCCCCTATTTGGGATGCTATTGATTTAGACATGTCTTTGCTAACTTTAGATATTATTTCTGCTCTGATGTCCTCTATACATTTCTCCAGTCGTTTTTCCATTTAATGTATTTCTTCTTTTACTTCAGGTGTTATCTCTGATCTCAGTTTCTCTATAAGTTTCTGCACTTGTGTGTCTGCCTCAGATGCTACCAGTTCAGAGGTTTTGTCTGTATGCTTTCCATTTTCTTCCATGGTTGTGTCTTCTGTATTTTGTTTGTGTGTGCACGGGTCCTGAGATTGCCTCCTACTCCTTTTTGTTATCATTTTGTATGTAAGCGACCTCTGCACTTTGGTGGCCTTATGCTGTGTCTATGGGACTTTCTTCTGGAGACTCCGTGCTGTTTTCTCTACAGAGGTACCTGACTTTGTGTTGGTGCTCGGCCTGCTAGTTGCTGTGAAGCTCCGCGGCTGTGGTCTGTAGTTGTAGGTGGCGCTTTGGAATTGAGTAGTCCTGGTAGGGTCGTGGACCAGATCAGTTGCCATATGAGGTGTTTGATGGGTTCGGTGCTGGAGCTTGGGCTGGAGGGGTTCAAAAAAAAAAAAAAAAAGAGGGGCGAAGCAGGGAACGGGAAGGCGGGGCAGAGGGGCTGAGGCAGTTTACCCGCGGTGGGCGCGTGGACTTTGCTAGCAGCGGGTGTGTTCGGGTCTGGAAATGGAAGTTAGTTGCAGTAACACAGAGGCAGGGCAGAAGGGCCGAGGCAGCTTACCCGCAGCAGGCTTGCGGGCTTTGCTAGCAGCGGATCGGGTCGGGGCTGGAACAGGAAGTTCTATCTTATGCCTTTGAATGTTGGATATCCTTAACTTTTCTTTTGTACAGGGTTTCACAGTTGAGAGTTTGCCTTGCATCTTGGCGGAGACTTGGGATTTGGACTTTTCAGAAATGCTGAAACTAGTTTGGAACTCTTCTAGATGGACTAAAATGTGTTTTGTAAAAAGGGATATGTGTGAGATTTTGGGCCTGCAGGGGCGGAATGTTATGGTTTATGTCTAGCTGTCCCCACAAAGACTCATGTAGTCATTGGGCGGGGACTTCTATAGATTGAGACTTGACTCATGAGTCACTGGAATTATGTGTTTTAGTACTGATGGCATTATCTATGTGAGTAGGGCTGAGACTATGGTGTGGTCTAGAGCTGATATCCTATAGCAGAAAGCCTGATAGGAATATAAAGAAAAACAAAGACATACTAGAACTGTTTCTCTCTGCTGCCGTGTTTGGTTGGCTACCTCTACCACTATTTTGCTGCTGTTCCACTTCCATGAACTAGGTGCTGTCTTCCCTGTTCTACTCAGCCTTGGGCCAGCTGAATATGGACTGAAAGTTCCACTAACTGTGAGCTAAATAAATCTTTCCTTCCATCATTTTGAGTGTCAGGTATTTGTCCTAGCAACGAGTAAAGTATAACTAAGACAGGGTCCCAAAATTCAAAGACCCAATCCAGAAATGAGCATCTGAGATGAAAACAAACTTCTCAGAGAAAGTCAGCAAGCCTATAAATACATGAAGAAATGCTTCGCATCGTTAGCCATCCATGAAACGCAAACTAATACAACATTTAGGTACCATCTCACCCCAGAAAGAGTGGCTATCATAAAGAAATCAACCAACAACAAATGCTGGAGAGGCTGTGGGGAAAAAGGAACCTTCCACCACTCCTGGTGGGAATGCATATTGGTGCAACCATTATGGAAAGCAGTGTGGAGGATACTTAAAAAACTAGAACTGAAAATCCCATTCAATCCAGCTATCCTCGTACTGGGAATTTTCCCAGAAACACTGAAAACATCATACCATAGTGATATCTCTGTGAACCTATATTTATAGCAGCTCAAATTGTAATAGCCAAATCTTTGAAACAAACAAAATGCTCGTTACCTCAAGAATAGTTGAAAAGATGTGATACGTTTATGCAATGGAATATTACTCAGGTATAACGAATGATAAAGTGCAACAGTTCATATACAAATGGATGTATCTTGAACATATACTCATAAGTGAAATAAACCAGACCTACTTTTGTAAATATGGTATAGTGTCCCTAGTGTATATACTCAGAAGAGGAAATAACAACGGAAATGCATGACACTGCTGAATTGAAATCAAAGACTTAAGGGTTAAACAGCAAAGTGACTGGAAGCACAGAATAAAAGAAACTACATCCTATTTTTTAAGAGATCCTTTCTTACATTTGCACTATTTGCAACACTATCTTCAAGATCTGAAACTTTCTTCACTCTCATTTAGATGGCTTTGCCAGCTTGTGATTGAATTTTAAACTTTCTGTTTATCTCTTTGATTCTGCTTCATGAAACCTTTTTGCATTCCTCATTTTTCTAATATCTAAATTCTTAGTCAATGTCTTCTTCAGAAGCAGCTATAATTCTTTCAATGTTGTTATGCTTTATTAACTTTAGAAATTATTTCTTATCTGGCTTCCTCTCTACCATATGTAGTTTTCTTTTCACTTCTGATGCCATTAACCCAGAGATTTATTTTTTTCTTTAGAGGGTATTGCTGATCTAAATTCTTCTATACTTTTCTGCAGTTCTTTCTTTCCTTCAGATACTATTAATTTAGAGATTTCCTTTTTTACTCCAGGGGATATTTCTTATCTGATTTCCTTTGTACTTTTCCCGATTTGTTTCTTTATTTCAGATGCTATTGACAGATAAATTTCAGCTGTATAATTCCGATTTTTTTCTATGCTAGTTTCTCCTGTATTTGTTCTTGGTGGGCTTTGGGCCTGAGATTGCATCCGGCTCCTTCTCTTTGTCATTTTTCATAGAGAGCTTTGGTGCATTTATGCCATCAACACCTACTGAAATTCAGGCCTAGATCTACCCAGTTTAATCTTTTCCAGATGTACGTGGCTGGGTCTGGCTGCTGTGCTCAGGTTCTTCCTGCTGCAGCCTGTGGCAGTGAACTGGTTGTGCTCCTCTGGGAAGTTATTCAGCTCCTTTATTAGCTGTGAGGTTCTGACCTACAGACTTTCTGCAGAGCATTTTGCTATGTGGTTTCATAGGAAGAGCCATGACTAGGGTCTGGATAGGGCAGTTCCAGTCACAGTGTGCAGCCAAATATTCGAACATGCACGCCACTCCAGGAATCTGGGTAGGGACATTCCAGTCGCAGCGCACAAGCAAATTCCTATAGGAATGCCAGTCCTGAGGTTTGGGCTGAATTTCTCTCTTAGATGATGAAATATTAAATAAATTGAAGACCTCAGTGAGATTTTGACAAATACAATGCAGGCAAGCATCAAAAAGGTAAGACATGAAGACCGTGTTATTATTTATTCCACAGATTCATGTGCTGTCCAGTATAGTCGACATTTATATCAGTATGATAAAGTTCATATGTACCAAAATAATAGATAACCTAATATTGCATGGAGAATATTTGATAGATTTGTTTTAAAATCCAGAACAAGACAAGGATATCTTGACCTTACTGATCCACATCTGGAGGTCAAGATGTCTTGTTCCAGATATTATGAAACAATGTACCAAACACTAAAAAAATAGGAAGTTTAGCATTGCCCTCAATAGAGACTAAAGTAACATCAAACAAGCTTTGTTAGAGGCAGTAGCAAAGAATCAAGTCACCCACATCAGTCTCCACTACTGTTTCCAAGGAACACACCCTGATAGAAACAGGAATGTATCAGAGGTGGAAAACAGAGGCTTGCACAAGGACAAGGAAGACCCTAGTGTATATGTGATTGGAAGCAGCCTGGGCTGTCTCTGCCTGAAGATAACATATCATCTGGGAAATTGTGAAGATATGAAAATGGTAATCAGCGGGCAGGCCACCAAAGTCCATAGAGACATTTACAGACTTAAGATTCTGGCTTTAACGATGCCCATCTGGACATCAAGATCAGCTTCATATTCAGAACTATTTCTACTTCAGGCTTGATGGATTACTCAATAGGTTTAGGATTTTTGACTTGAACACTACTGCAGAACTGTGGACACCAGTGTCATTTTATTATTATTTTTCTATGTCTTATTTTTTCCTGTCAGGTTTTTATGTTTTTGCTTGGTAGTTTGCATGTTTTGGTTTTCATCTCTTGATTTTGTTGTATTTATCATGTTTTTTTTCCCTTTACTCATATGTGTCTCTTGAATTTGTTATTTCCTCATGTGAGTGAACATTGCCTGTAGTATTCCTGGTTTGTTGTGATAATGTTTTACTCACACTTTCATCCTATTGTGGCCTCCCTTTCTCTGATTTTCCAAACCTTGCATGACCCTCCATTGTCCTCCAGCCTGGCTTCTACAATACTGCTCTTTATTTGTTTGTTTGGTCCCATATCCTTCATATATTTCCCTAAAACAGTGTAAAATACCTGTAAAAGGCAGAAAATTTTACATATAAATTCGTCATTTATGTTGCATTTTGTAGTAAAAATGGAGATCTTGCCCTTATCATTAAGGGGATGAAATTAATAGTTATTATAGTTTATCAGTTTTTAAGTTGTGATTGATACTATTGTTGTTGCTCTTTATAGTTTATTAGCTAGGATCCCATTCATGTGATCAGTGTTCTCCCTTCTATTAAAAATAAACTATGAGGGGGCTGGGGAGATAGCTCCGGGGCACAAGTGCCTGCCTGGCAAGTGCAAGGTCGTGAGTTCGAACACGGGTGCCAAAAAAAAAAAAAAAAAAAAAACAAGAAAACTATGTTTGTGTGTGTTCATAACTATCACCAAATCCAGTACCAAAATAATGCATGCTGATTGTAAAAGATAGCAATAACTTTCCTTAATAAATGGGAGGCAAATTGAGGAGATAGCTCATAGAATAAACACTTACATGACAAGCTCAAGGGCCTGGATTCAATGCCTGGTTTTGAAAAAAATAATTAAACAAGTAATTAGGGATCTGGCTAGAAAACTTAGCATACTAAAGCACCTGATTAGGCAGAGCACAGGAGCTGAAGTTTACTCGCATATATGCTGTGTTGGTCCCACCTCTGAGCCAAATGAGAGGCTCTTGAAATAGCATAGTGGGATGCCCCTATAATCCAAGTGCTTGGGAGGCTGAAAGCAGGAGAATCGCTATGAGTCCAATCTATGTAGTGAGACCTTGTAGACCGTATACTAAGTTCAAAGTAAGAGAAATTAAATGGGCTACAAAATATTACTACACCCTTGTTAGTGGAAAACTCCAAAAAGAAGAGACAACATTCATGAACATATATACAACAACTGCAGTAGCACCTAATCATATACAATAAATACAATTGGAGATAAAAATTACATAAGCACAGGCACAAATTTAATAGAGGACCTTATCGCACTAGTGCCCCAAACAGACAGATCAATGGGAAAAAAAGAAATCCCCAAACTGAACACAAACTGAACAAATGGACTTAATACATGTCCACAGAGTATTCCGACTGAGAGCAACAGAACACATATTCTTCTCAACTGTGTATGGGACATAACCTCTAATATCTTATTAGAACATAAAACATTTTAAAGTAAATGCATATTTATTGAAATTATTTCACTTATATTATGTGATGTGAGTACAACAAAATTAAAATTCAATGGCAAAAACATAATAAATTAGTAAACATATGAAAACTAACTCATTACTCAAACAAATATATCATGAATGAAATTAAAGAAGAATTTAGACAGTATCTACAATGTACAACTAAATGACAATTCTGATATACAAGAATATATTGATCAAAATGAAAGATACCATATAGAGGAATTCATAGTGTTAAATTCTCATGTCAGGAAGACGGAATAACTTCAAGGAAATAACTTAATGTTGAATCTGCAGCTATTAGAAAAGAAGAACAAATCAAGCCAAAAGCCCATACAGAGGAAGAAATAATAATGTTTAAAGCAAGAAGGAGCACAATTGAGATGAAGAAAACAATACAAGATAGTCAAAGGAATCAGATATTTGGTTCCTTTTTATTTTAAATACAATTCACAAATCCTAAGATAACCTTATCAAGAAAAGAAAAGGAATACTTTGAGGAATAAAAATTGTGAAATCGGTAAAGATCTTGTAGAAATTGAAAACATCATCAGTGTCTGCTTTGGAAATCCTTACTCGCATTGGATGGAAATCAAAGAAGAGATAGCCAGATACATATATAAATATGAATTATCACTCTTAAATAAAAACATATAAAAATACTGAATAAACCTATATCATTTAGTGAAACTGAAAATGTAGATAAAATCATACTACCAAAAGGAAAAAAAAAGTCCTAATAGATTCACTGCTGAATTCTGCAAGAAATTTAGACATTTATTGTCAATAATTTTCAGCTTTTAATGAAATTAAAGAGGAAATAATACCACTCATTCATTGCTGGAAAAAAGTACTATGCTGACTCTGAATTCAAAGAAAGACTCAATGAGTATCAAATATGTTTGACTTAGCTTAAAATTGATATTTTCTGACCATATATGGTTCCAAACTTGGACTAAGAGGAAGTAAATACATACACAGTCAAAAGTTCTGCAATTGCAGTGTGCCAACAGAGAAGCTTGTGATGTTGGAGGCTATTGAATCTAAGCCTCCCAAAGCTCATCTCACCAATCTAGCTCTGCATTTCATGCATTGTAATTAAGCATTTTTTGTTCTTTCTGTGTGGTCAAGGGCAAGTCGAAGCAAGACCTGTATAACTAAACATTCTTTTTTTTTTGTCTATTCCAGGGTCAAATCCCCTCAGGATTAAGTTTGGGACCATAGACAGTACTTTGTAGA
>PVJA010045325.1:0-15716 GCA_004027025.1 Myocastor coypus
CCATTTCTGCTTCTTCTGCTACTGGCCACAATTCTCAGGCGGCCTCCCACACTCAACACCATGTTGAATTCAGTTCAATTGGGTCTGACAAGTTGACTACCAATTGGCAATCTAGCACACTCGCTCCTTTGAAGGTATCAGTCAGCATTATCTACTTAGTAATAGGCCCTCAAAAGAGAGTCAATGAAGGTGCTATTTTCTGCTTCTAGTTTGGCAATGAAGCTCAATAGACTGATGCCGCGCTGTTTTCTTTCACAGCAGCACATGTTTTCTCAGCTTTTCCACACGTTTGACTGAATAAACTGCCTTGCACTGGGTCAGATTTGCTGAATGCCTCTGGAGGCCACAGGTCTTTGCTCAATTATCAGGGCCTTATTACTCTCTAAAACTTAGTTCCTTTAAATCTCACTGTGCTAAGAAAGCACATATATCCTTACCATACAATAGTAAAGCTGTGGTTTTCTTCTCTAAGGTTACAGCAGGAACAAGGATGTGTTATGATAATTTATATCTTAACCAGACATAGAACTCGACTGTTTTTATCAAGTATTTTTGTTGTTGTTGTTGTTGTTGTTGTTCCGTATTATGTATTAGGATGGAACCTATCCAACAACAATGTTGTTGGCTTCTTTTACAATGGTTTTTATCAAAATAATTATCTGAAGCCTATAGTAGTTGCAGAAATGGTTGAGATGAGGATTACACTGAAGAGACCAATATCATTCATGGCAGGATGTGTTTTCCTGCCCTGTTCTATCCAGAAATCTTCACTTGGAGTTCCACAATTCCTCCAAACAGGCATGTTTTTTCTTTTCATCTGTTTCACCTTTAAAGACAAAAAATGTTCTCGGTTTGCACTTTATTTCACACCATGTGCTTTTAACTGTTACTTAGGATTCTTCAATAATAAAAAAAAGAATGGCCTTGGCTTTTTGGTTACATACTGAGAAATCTTCTTTTAAATGTTCTGTTGCTTCAAAGATTTTTCACCCTTTGGTAAGTAGTATTTATCTTTGAGTTATAATTTGAAAAGCTTAGAGTCTGATTTAATGGCAGCCAAAGTAATGAAGAAGAAGTTTTATTTTTAATTTAATTATACTTTAGTGGACAAGTTAGCATATTTTAGTGATCAATAACAGAAAGCATGAAATCTATAGTCAAAAGAACTGCATTGAAATTGTTTTCTAATCTACTTGCCATGTGACCTTAGAAAAGCTGCTATTAGCCACAAAAGTTCTTATTTTTGCCTCGTATAAAACTGGCATAGCAAAATTATATGGATCATAATGTTATGTAATTTAAATTAACTAATGTTGCAAATGAAGTGGACATGACCTAACATGTAGTGTTATACTATTGATATTGTTTCTCACGTAATGTGTTCCTATTACCTGAGGTGGTATAAAGCTGTGGTGATATAAAGATGAATGAAGGGTTGGGGAGATAGCTCAGGGGCACAAGTGCTTGCCTGGCAAGTGCAAGGTCCTGAGTTCAATCCCTGGTACCAAAACCAAAAAAAAGATGAATCAAATGCTGCCTATTTTTCAGGAATATATAGACTTTTTAAGGGAAAGCAAACAGGGAAGGTCCCACATAACATCTACAGCTGACTTAGACACCAAATGGAACAATGCCTCTTTGCTTTTCTCAGAAGGCAAATAACGAATTCTGAGGTCCATCTCTCTCTCTCTCTCTCTCTCTCTCTCTCTCTCTCTCTCTCTCTCTCTCTCTCTCTCTCTCTCTCTCTCGCTCTCTCGCTCCCTTTCACTCTCTCTCACTCTCTCTTTCTATTTTGGGAATGGGTTTACAGGGTGTTCAGAGTCTCACTATTAGATCGGACTCATAGTGATTCTCCTATTTACAGCCTCCCAAGAGCTGGGATTGCAGGCGAGTGCCGCCATGCCCAGTCTCTGAGGTCATCTCGACATACTAACTGGAACTTCCAAATGGAGTTAGGCAAAGATAACAAAATCAATAAAGCCATTTTAAGCAGAGCAATAGGATAGGTAAAGTCGTTCATAAAAATCAAAATGCATGAAAAGCTTTGCTGTACTGGAAGACAAGAAGTTTCTGGAGACAGTAAAGCAGAACATGATCAAAAGAACTGCCAAAGGTGTTCAGAACTGTTTTTGACTGGGTTGATCCTATAGAAGGAAGCCTTTTCATTGGCTCCTGAAGGACAGGTAGGTTTCTAAAGCCAAATATGTAGAAGGAGCAGGTACTTCACGGGCTGAGATTCTGCCAGCCTTACTTTAATTCTTCCAATTTATCAAAGATAACATTTACTCAGATCTCAGCCGCAAGAAGCTGAGATCTAATAAGGCATCTTGGTTATTCTGATATTCCAAAAACCAAAGACAACAAGCATTTGACTTATATTGATTATAATGCAAAAATAAGAGTAGGACTTACATACATCTGGAGACGAAAAACATGGAATTCACTTTTTATATCTTAAGAAATAAATTTGTACTCAAATGTAATGTTGTGCATTTTAAAACTTTTAAATGTATTTCACAGAGCAAGCAAAAACAATCATACATTTTTAAAATATGGAAGTAAGTTTGTTGAATGTATATGTTACATATGGAATTTTCTTGCAGTTCTTATAGCCTTTTCTGTCTTGCTGGTCTTGGTAGCTTGGCATTCAGCTCTCTTTTTACCTTTTGGTCTTAAAACAAACAGCAAATGGCTTCTATGTATGAAATCATTGAGATTTAAGATGTTTAGTTCAACTGTCAAGTGACATAGAGTAAGTCCCAGTCCCCAATTTACAAACGAGTTCCATTGTGAAGGAATGTTTATAAATCAGATTCATTCATAAATCTGAAAAAGGGACTCTTACACGCCTTTGCTACAAACGTGCAATGAGCGTGACTTGGCGCTGCTTAGCAGCTCCCTCCACATCATCATTACTGTACTTCTTGCTTTCAGATATCTTAGGCTCTAATTAAGTGCCATACTACTGCGCATTATTGAACTGTATGTAGCACACAGCAACACAACTGTGACAATATCCAGAAAGCGTTGTGTGACTGCTACCACACAGTAATGCTTCTTCTAAAGTATACCCTTTACAAAATGCAAACTTACCTGTGAAGTTAATCAATCATGGTGGACTTTCTATGAAATGCATTATTTCTTTTTCTTTTTTTATAGTTTAGGGAAGAGTCTACAGGGCGTTCAGGGTCTCACTGCTAGACTGGACTTGTAGTGATCTACCTGTGTACAGCCTCCCAAGAGTTAGGATTACAGGCGTGTGCCAACATGTCCAGTCTTAATTGCTGTCTTAGTGCACCCCAGCGAGTGGGGCAGGCACAGTAGCCCTGGGGATGGAACCCCTGATCCTTGCACCAAAATGTATTATTTCTAAAACACATATATTTCTACAGTAATATTTCTTATTGGTAAATATTTTGCCAAACACAAGAATATACACAGGCACAAGAGTTAAGATTTTTATACAACTTGTGATATAGCCTGACAAGCAGTGCCTTTGTGCAAGAAATGGCTGTTGTATTTCCTAAGTTCAACATTAGGTTCATTTCCTAAAGTACTTTGAGGGCTGAGGATATAACCTAATGGCACAAGCACTTTCCTGGCAAGCACAAAGTCCTGAGTTCAATTCCCAGGAAACACCCCTCCCCTAAAAAAAAAAAAAAGCACCTTGAATAAACCAAGAAGTTGTAAGGAAATAGATGTGTCCTTTCAGGAAATGTGGCCTCAGTTAGTACTTGTGGCTTGCTCAAACACTTAGAGTCTGGAGCTGAAAATACTGTATTTCAAATTGGGATAATGTAAAACAATGGTCTTCAGAGTGAGGTTACCATAGCACCTGATTCCATTTTTACAATTTGTCAAAATGGAAACTCCTGAATTCTTCTGCTCTGATGAGCTGGGTTGCAGTGGGTGCACCCCTGCAATTCATATCTTGATAACCTACACAAGGTATGTCCTAAGCCTTCTATCCACTGAAATTCCACACATCTCTCAGTCTTCTTTTATTTTTTATTCATTTAATGAGAAAAAAAGATAAAATAGCAACGAAACAGATTCAAAAAAGTTAGTAGGACAGTTACAATAATTAATACATTACATATTGTCTTCATAGTAGTTACTCAGTGGACAAAGTACAGGCATGATATCTTCTCTAAATGATATTAGTACAAACCTTTCTTCTCAATGAGCTAAGAGAAAATAGCTGTATATCCTAACTACATTGTATATATGTATTTTTTCACTACAAAATCGTCCTTTATTTATATCTCCCTTTTATGGTTTACTTTATTAGAGATAGATGTTCCATTGCTGTTAGGGCAATGTCTCTCCATTTACTCACCCTCTAAAATAACATTGTATCTTAAAACTGTGAGTGAATATAATTTTGCATGAAAATACTGGCAAGTTGTGCTAGATACGACATACTACATATTTAGGAACTGGGAATTTGCATCCATAGAATATTTACACAGTGGGAATTTTCTACATATCTACTGTATTCCTAGGCACAGTCTTCTAGGGGTAGGTTCTAGTGTATCATCTTTATCGATGAGAGAACACACTGCTCCAAGACATTAAACAACATGACCAGAGCTGGATAATAAGTGAAAAATAAAAACTTAAATCTAGCTACATCAAACTTTAAAACTGTCCCCACAATAGTAGGCTGCTTATTTGAGTAGGACAGAGAATGGAGCAAAGGAAGCAATAAACGATAGACATTCATTTGAGATTGTTCCCTTAGCACATTAGTAGAACTTTATAAAGAAGAAATTCTCAAATCAGTTTTATGGATGATATTTAGAGAGTCGAGGTAACTTGCTAAGACACACATTTAGCTGTACTATTACTTGCTTACCTACATAGTACTCTTTTTTATTAAATAAATAAATAAATAAATTTATGACTGGCTCAGTCTGCGCTGGGGTTGGGGCTGGCCCAGCATGTGGTGCCGGGGATCAAACCATGGTCCCTGGGGTTGCCTAAGCTTGCCTAAGCAGGCATTTTAGACCCCTGAGCTATCTTGCCAGCCCTAGTGCTCTTTTATTTAGATGTAAAATGGACACAAAAGGTTAAATATGAGATTGAGATAGGTAAGCCAGGTGCCTGTTCTTATAGAGTTCAGACACTAGAAAGATAAATCGAACTATACTCCAACTATAATTGAACTACACAACTGATATGTGTCAAAAAAAAGTGGAATGATAAAGCAACTCTAACATCGATTTGGGAGCCAAAGGGCTGATCTACAAAAGTGACATAGTAAAGTCAGAGCAAAACAAAGAGGAAAGACAAGCATTGTGAGTAGAGGTGGTGATCAAGTAAAAGAAGAGGTGGGAGAGAAACCTTAGTCTTAGGCATTGAAGTTGAGCAGCAAAGCCAGCATAAAAATCAAGTGACAGAGTCACACCATACAATGCTTGCAATCATCACCCAGATCAGTGAGGCATTTGTTGTTAAAATAAAAGACCCCTGGCCATTCTATACTAAAGAGGTGATGAAGAAGAGAATCTGATGTACATTGAAAAAATTTCTCTGAAAATGGGGCATCTTGCTTTTGGCATAGAGCAAAAAGAAACATGGATTGAACTAGTTGAGAATGGTACTAGAGATGTAGAAACATGGAGATTAGTTTGACAAAAACAAATTTCAATCTAAAATAAAATGAGGTTTATACAAGATAGAGGCAGCTGATAAAGGGACAAAGTCAGGCTGAACATTTTGTCTAACTTTCAGTCTTTAGCAACCAAGTAGAGGGAATAGAAGGCCATATTCTGAGAACACAGTTGAAATTCAATTGAGAGAGTTGAAATTCAAAAGAAGAACATAGATTTTTATTTTACTCCATGGTAAAAATGATTTTTTCCTCAGGATATTTCTATAGAATGAAAAAACAAAAGAGGTCACACCTAGGAAAGAACTGAGGAAGTGAGACTGGGAGAAAATCCAGGAAGAGGGAAAGAAAATCAGTGGAATGAGACTATCTGAGATTCGGACAGTAAAATCTACAGAGCACCTCAGAAAGGGCTGACTAGATAGTACAAGTATTTTCCATAGGGCCAACAATTCTGAGTAGTTTTCTGGTATATTCTACATTTGAAAAGCCTATCAGAAAAAAAGGATGTGAAGAATCAGGGTAGAAATGGGAAATTAAGTGTCAGGAAACAGAATCCAGCAGCCCCTATTCAAGTTCCAGTATGATGGGCACAGTAAAAACAAAGTGATTGATCATCTCCATAAAACATAAACATTTTTGAGTGGATGAGGGCAAATGGAGGACTTTCGGTAAAAGAAGGGACACTTTTTCTAGTACGGAAGAAAAAGATAATGACAATGCTATTTGATGTTTTGCTATGTGTTAGATTCTGGTGTGTTATTGATTTTATAAAAGCAATAAATTGAATAAATTAGTGCAGTAGGCCAGTATGCCTAACAACTTCGTAAGACTAATGCTGTTATCATCATTTATAGAGGAGCCCCCAGGTTACAGGCAGTTCCTGATCCCACAGCTGGTGGTTATATCATGAGATTTGACCCAGAGCCTGCCCAGAGATTCAGGCTTAAAGGAGGAAACTGAGTCCCTTTCTGTGTGATTATTCTGTCCTTGAGGATGTGTAAAACAAGGCCATCAACTAGTGCAGAAAGGATTATAGGGAAGCAGATAAGGGAAAATTTAAGAATGCATAAAACAGGGGACCAGCGGGATGGCTCAGTGGTCTAAAGCACCTGCTTGGTAAAGCTTGGGCAACTTCAGGGTCCGCGGTTCGATCCCTGGCACCACATGCTGCGCCAGCCCTGCCCTTGGGGTAGGCTGAACCGGACATAAAAATGAGTGAATAAACAAACAAAGGTTCTGAAACTAGAAAAATAAATAAATAAATAAATAAATAAATAAATAAAAATAAAAAATTCTTAAAAAAAAGAATGCATGAAACAGTAGCTGTGTATAATGTGAAAGTTTTAAAACATGACATTCCATGTGATTGGAAGTCTTCAACTGACTTCTGAGGAAAAACATTTTAGTGGAACCAGTTTGCCTAGTTCTATGATTGAATCAGTTCTACAAGATTCTACATGAACCCAGGTAAGAGAATGCAGGCAGCCGAGCTCATTCAAGGATTGAGAGTTTTTCATGTTATTTTCTTTTGGCAAAAAAGTTGAAGTTATTTGCAAAGAATATTAAGCCTAAAGTGTGCATTTAAATCTCACCACATTTTTATTGACCTCTGTTATGTTACCACCGGAAATCACTAAATTAGTGTGGTTAAAGCATAATTAATAATAGTAAATCAAATTGTGGTTCTGGAAGATTAAAACTGAAGAAAAAATTTGAAGATAGGGACTGAAAATATGCTCTATAGCTAGTCATCTGTACTACAATATTATCTTCGGATTTGAGAATTACTAGCAAATCTTCTAATTTACAGCAGTGTCTCAGAATACATCTGCACCTGGTGAATCTGCCAGGACTGTTAGTCATGCTTTGCCCCAGGAACACTGCTGAGATTTCCTGTATTTTTTCTCAAACATTGAACTTTTCAAACAAAGTGCATTTTTCCTAAGCTTTTGCTGTATTTCTCCTTATTCTGTTTTCTTAGAGCTATGTCTCATATCTAGTTCATCTTTGTTAATCAAATACTACCAACATTACAACTTCATGGAAATGAATGTTGATTAAAATAGATTTTCTATCATTTATATGGGAAAGACATGATACATAATTGCTCATAAAATTTAAGCAGTAATATTGTGTAAATTGGTTCCTTTAAGAGAAATGTGCTGTTTTAAGGTCACTATTTCATACATGCATCATTCATTATCCATGGTGACACTGTACTGCCTATTCAAAGTTATCTCAAAGCTAGAAACAAATAGAGAGCCAAGCTTAAAGTGGTGAGGAGTGTGGTTTATTAGCATTTTTACAGATTCTTCCAAGTAAAGTTTCACTAAATGGATCCACCTGGGAACAGTCTTGAATAGATAACTTTTCCTACATATTTTTCACTGTAGGATTAAGAATTATGAATTTCACAGCCATAGACAATGTTAAATCTATTTTGTGCCAGTCTTAGACAAGTATTTCTTTCCAAGTTTTATGCAAAATCAGCTATCATATATTATATGGGAATGCTTGCTCATGTCTGTATTGTAATTACAAAGTAGAATCAAAAAATCAGTATGCAAAATCTGAAAGAAAAGCCTACATAATATATGCTGTAGTTTAGCCATAGATCAAAATTCATTGTAATCAAACGTAGTGTTTCTATTGAAGTTTATATATGTTTATTATAATCAATGGCACAATTAGTAAAGCCTAAAATATGTTGGCAATGTAAATACTCTCAAAATAAAAATTTTTAAATATTACTTGAGTTTGACAATGACTATTAGAGTGGATGAAAAATTTAGTCAGTATTTGGTGGAAAATTCCTGGAAATGTATAGGTGATTCCACACACGTCTGAAGGGACACAGAGAAAGCTTTAAAAAAGACTCTTCAGGAATGATTACTAAATGAACACCAGCAAGTAAAACAGAAATAAATCCAAAGAGCAAGGCGTCAGGAAGTCACATAACATGTGAAAAGTTTGGTAAGGAAGAAAAATTAACATTCAGTAATTTACTTATGTCATAAAGTTATATGTCTATAGTGTTCCAAATGTTCTTATCTGCTTGAAGAACAGCAGTGACAAATGCACAGACAACTACTATGGGAAGTATCAAACAAAACAGTAATACAAGGAAAGCAGAGTCAGATAGAAGGCTGTCATCTTCAGGAGGATGGTGAGGAGGGGTCTGAAGGTGCAGGTGCATTAAGTCCAGATGGTTTCCCCTCTTTCAAAACAAGAGTGGGGAGAATTGGTTGTGCAGAGATATGGAGGAAGAGCAGGCTTTTATGTAAGACTCAGTGTCCTAGAGGAATGTCAGTCATGGCAGTAGTGCCTAGGTATGTGTTCAGGGCTGCCTGTATATTGCTCACATCCTTTTCTGCATTTTTGTTACTGTTCTAAAAGGAAAGGACATGGAATGATGGGCTGCATCTTCAGATACATTGAAGCAGAGCTGACGAAACACAAGTCTGATTGTATAACATGGGACCTAACAAAAGGCAGTGGGTAAGAATATAGAAAATAACAAAGGTTATAAGACTTCCCATATAAATGACACTGGGTTTCCAGATAGGGTGTAAAGAAGAAAGGGTTCAGTTAGTTTATGTTGAATTCTGTGTTGATCTCAAAAATAGATATTTGACTTTTACAGGTGTGACTTAACTTTTCTGAGGCTTGATTTTATCAATGAAAAAATATGCATTATAAGATCTTTGTTCCTTCTTCTCTATTGCTGAAGACTGAACTCAGAGCCTTGCACATGCTAGGCAAGGGCTCTACCACTGAGATGCACGACACCCTTATAACATCTTTTCTTAAAATGACACGAGCTTCAGATAATATATATTATATTATAAATAATATTATATATAGAGAGGGGCACTTACTGGTATTGGATTTAGATCTCAGAATTCGGAAAGACTAAGCTGTAGTGGCTCTGATTGAGGAAGAAAACCTGAAAATGGCCTGCTTTCCTATATATAATATAGGAAAATATAATATATTAATATATATATTATATAATATTATATTACATATTATATAATACAATATTATATAATTATATATTATGTATTATAAAATTATATAATACAATATTATATATTATATAATTATATATTATATATGATATTATAAAACACGAAGCCTGAGTCCAAGTATGAATTTCTTCATACTTGCGTTTTCTATTCTGGCTAGCTATTAAGCACTAATATCGCTCATTTCAACTCGGAGATTATTTTTTCTTCTAGACATAACTTTTGAATTTGATTTCTCTCTTTTAAAATTATGACTATTTTTGTACATTCCTGTCAGGTGAACTAACTGCAATGGAAATGGGAATCTTAGGGGCCTTCGTAGTCACTTCCCTGGTTCTATGTCTCATTCTCCCCTACACTCTTTTGAAGGGTCAGGAGAGAGGAATATCAAGTCAGTTACTTGTCTGAGATTGTTGTGAGCTGGCCACATGCTATCTTGGCCTGGAAATGGCTTGGAACTGACACGTTCTCTTGTGGATTTCTCTCATGGGATGATTTATGAGTTTTTCAGAGACCTTGCATTCCTGAAAAACTCCTGGCAGAATCCTTGAAATGAATCACCTTGTTACTACCAGTCACTTATGTCTGATTAGCCCAGAGAGCCCAATGGCACATACACGTGGCTGTCTCCTACTTTCCTCGTTTTCTACTGTGGCCTTCTCTGACAGGATGTCACGTAGCCTTAGCTCTGCTTCCTTGCTGAAGTGCTCACAGGTATTCCAAAGTGTCTGTACTGGTAGCCTGCATCCAGCAAAGCAGGCCATTTTCAGGTTTTCTTCCACAGTCAGAGACACTACAGCTTAGTCTTTCAGAATTCTCAGATCTAAATCCAACACCAGTAAGGGCCTATCACTCCAGATCTACAAGACAGGTAGGTTAAAAATGGGAATCTTGTATCCCCACCAGCCTCTAATAAAGCTAGGGTAGAAACTACTACCTAAAGATTACTTCCTCTGATCAATTCCTCATCTCCAATGTTTCAGTTTCCTTACTTGAAACCCCTGGTGAGTGAGGAACCAAAGTTTAACATCCAGTTATCTTCCAGATAATGTTTAATAAGTCCTAGTTAGAGTTCTTATGAGGGAAGTAGAAATTCCAACTTGGGAAGTTAGCCAAATTGAGACTAAAATTGTTCCATTTCACATCACTTAAAAAAATGTGTTATAAAATTGTGTTTAGCTCTCCTACTATTCCTGCTACAAACAAAGAATAAAGGACCAAAAGAACAAAAGAAAAAATAAAGACAGGAAGAAACATCTTAACCCCTGAAGAGACCAGGACATTATTCAGAAAGTCTTGCTTCCAAAACCACCTAACTCACCTTATTGGCATAATTTATGCTTTTCTGAACCATATATATTCACACATAAACACTGGCCTATATGGTTTAGAAACCCAATGTCTAAGAAAAGAATTATATCACCTTGGATATTCAGTGTTTAACTAATTGAGACTGAGTTCCTCCCCACCGAACAACATTGTTAGTTTCAAAGAATTTGTTGCTTTTCTAAATAATCACCAAGATTAACCAACTTTCCTCTTCTGATGATGTGCTCCCTGTATTTATTTTCTGAATGAGTGAATATCACCTGGATCCAAATTCAATGCTTCTGAGGTGATTAAACAGTTAAGTAATACCTTGATGGAAGAAAATAAAAAAGCATAACCTTACATGATGAGACTGGCTGGTATAATTATATAAGAGATGAGTACAGTGGAAATAGATATTCCAAACAGTAATGAAGAAGAAAATAATGTCCAGGAAGAAAAGTGTTCTCTTTCAAGAGGACTTTTTGGTATGAAATTACTGATATTATTAATATCATAATACTATATGTTTATGATACTCGAGATCATATATGGTTCATGGAAGATGATAACAAAGATAATTATGTGTTGCTGTATTAATGATTTTTGTCTTGCCAAATATTCATGTTTTTTTCAATTTGTTCCTTGATTTTTGGAGACAATACATAGGTAACACAATTCTTACAACTTACCTGTTTTCTGTTCTTAGCTTTCATTCATTAGGGTACTCAAAAGTTGCATAATCATTAAGTGGCACTCAGAAATATTCATTTTTCAAATGTAAATTGTGCCTGTTACTGAAGAAGAAATCTACCAGCATATGTTATGAGCTTAAAAATCTGGAAATAAATATAAATGATATATAAGACATATTAAATAGTTTTACTACATAACATCTTT
Source organism: Myocastor coypus (assembly GCA_004027025.1). Taxonomy (NCBI): domain Eukaryota; kingdom Metazoa; phylum Chordata; class Mammalia; order Rodentia; family Myocastoridae; genus Myocastor; species Myocastor coypus. Next base: position 11,854 of record PVJA010045325.1, read on the forward strand.
TGAAGAGTGGGAAGTTGTTTACTTTCAGAAAACATTACTACTAAGTATTTTTTTTTGTACTCACTCCCAACTGAAAAAAAGTAAAGCTTTATTTTTATATGACCAAGGTAGGCAAATCTAAAATATTACTGTTAGTAATAAATATATTAGCTAGAATCTAGTTACAATATTTATCAAAAATAAGCACAACTAAATCAATACTTTTTTACTATTTCACTAGGCATGAATCTGAAAAACAAATAAAAAAGAAATGTATTCTTGCAATAAATACAGAAAACTTCCTCATTCCTACCATAAAACATCTATATTTTAGGTGTCTCTGACTGGATTTAATTAGTTTGCCTTTTGGTCTACATGTTAGAAATTAAATGACTTTCTTTCTACAAATGTATTTTTTGCATTATTCTAATATTTGAAATATATTACAAAATTAGTGCAATGTATGACTTTGCCTTCTAATAAATTTATGTTTAGATTGCTTTCAAGTTAATTGAAATTGGAAGAAAAATTTATCCTGGAAAATTGTAATAAGACACAAATAAGCTTTCCAAAGAGACCTATCTGGTGCTGCCTATCATGAATAAAAGAGCAATGAAACTCCCCTGAATCCTTTTTATCTGTCTAGAGACTTCTTAATTAAAGAAAAGGTAAAAAAAAAAAAATTAAGACCTCTACTAAAAAAAAAAAAAAGAAAAATAGAAGGATCTTTACCCTTAAAATCTGCATATTATTCACATATTCACAATTATAATAAAGGTATTTGTCATTGATTCTATCTATCCAAGATTATTTCTGGAAGCCATTGTGACAATTTCTTTCTTTTGTCAATAATTATTTCAGAAATTACAATGGAGCCTAAATATTATAGACTCAGAGCAAGGAAAAGTCAATGGAGGGCTTGTGATCTCATATGAAAGCAACAATAAGAAACACTTCATCTTTTTCTTTGGCCTAACAGGTATCCGTAATATCTGTGTCCACCTTGCTTCCTACTATAACATGAAGATCACATACCAGATCGAGGGAACTGGGGGTGTTTTTGACAACTCAATTAAACAACTCTAAGTCACCTTATACTGAGTCCACTGTTACATAATAAATTCATTTTCAAAAATTATTTTCTCCCTCCCAATAAACAAAAGCTCTATGAAGCAAAGTCCGGGTCATACCATTGAAATCTGGAGTAGCAGCTGGTGTATGACAGGTACTAAATTAATATTTGTCGGAAGACTAAGTGAATGACACACTCTGTTACTTTAAACATATCGTAAGTCATGGCTTTCTGTTACTTATAGCTAAAAGCTTGCCTTTTTTTGTTGTTGTTGTTGTTTTTGCCTTTAAAAGGCAATTGTCAGACTGACTGTTAGAGAGGATGCTGTCTCCATTAACCTGACTCAGTTTTCTGTGAGAGTGAGTATATTGTCCCTATAGATTCCAAGTGCATAGGATAATAGCTGATTAGAAGGAAAGCATTTAGTAGACATTTGTCAAACGTATGAATAGGCCAGGCGTGGTGGCGTACGCCTGTAATCCCAGCACTCAGGAGGCTGAGGCAGGAGGATCGGTGTGAGTTCGAGACCAGCCTGGGCTACAAAAGTGAGGTCAAGGCCAGCCTCAACCGCTTGGCGAGACCCTGTCTCGAAAAGGTAAAAACAAAACAAAAATGTATGAATAATAAATTGGATAAAGTGTCTACTTAGAAAAAAACAAGCTTGGTTTAAGGAGACTTACTGACAAGGCCATGTCAAAATCAGTCTGAATTTAGACACAGACACAACAATCATTAAAAAAGAGCACCAACTAATCTGTAAGTGAAGACTTTTACTCAGGCCCCTTGTAATTCAGAGGTGAAAACAACTTGAAAACTGTTGAGAGTTGCAAAAGCATGAGGGTTATAGCCTATGTTTCTTAAAAAAAGTGGTAGCTAAAGGGAGAAATAAAGAAAAATGATAAATTTTGAGTTTCAGGAATGGGGATAAGTAGCAAAGGCCTGAAAGGGCTGAAAGGGCATTAATAATTCTTTCTTTTGCTGGGAGAGGGGTATGTGGTGAGTACCAGGAATCAAACTCAGAAACTCAAGCTTGCCAGGCAGGTGCTGCACCCATGGGTCAAATCTCCAGCCCTGGAAAGAACCTAAATTACTGTATAATCCTGACAAATTTAGGACTTGAGCTATAACAAACTTCACATGAAAAATTACCAGAAAATTTCAACCATGTAGTACGAAGGCATTAAAGATCAGACAGAATTAAAGACCAAGATTTAATCACTGTTTTGTATCTGAGTATACTACTCCCAAGAGTGGCACTAGAGACACATAATGGATTGTGAGTACCGTGTTGTACTTTCAATTAGAAAAATAAGGAAAGTACATATATGTTCAATTTATTTAAGGAGACAGAGAGATGTTGAAATATCTCCTTCACAACTGATATTGAAGCTGTATTTTAAAAATATCAGATTAATAAAGATTAAAATGTTTTAAACTCTTTTTGACATAATATGGAAGACATAGATATTCCTATACACTGTTGAAGGAAATAGTAACTGGGACAAATGGTTCCATAAAAGAGACAATGTCGAGCTATCAGTAAAATAGTTAAAAGATCATATTTTTGCCTCAGAATAAAATTTCTGTCCTTAGACAGCGCACATATTTGTACTAATGTGAGATAAAATTTAACACTTTGGGGAAAACACAAGATTTGAGTAGAGAATGACTAGGACTTTTAAAAAGGGATCCAGGACTATCTTATTTGAATTGATGTTATTTGGTAAGAAAGATAAATAAGAGCTAGGTGTGGTGGTGCATGCCTGTAATCCCAGCACTCGGGAGGCTGAGACAGGAGGATCAGTGCAAGTTCGAGGCCAGCCTGGGCTACCAAAGTGAGCTCAAGGCCAGCCTGAACTGCATAGTGAGACCCTGTCTCAAGAAGACAAAAAAGCCGGGCGTGGTGGCTCATGCCTGTAATCCCAGCACTTGGGAGGCTGAGGCAGGAGGATTGGTGTAAGTTCGAGACCAGCCTGGGCTACAAAAGTGAGCTTAAGGCCAGCCTCAACTGCATAGTGAGACCCTGTCTCAAAAAGACAAAAAAAAAAAAAAAAGAGGAGGAGTAAGCCAATCTCAGACCTCCAAGGACAGCTTCTCAAGAGGAAAGAAGACCAAAGCTGCGACAGCACAATCGGAGCCTCACAGCTGGAAAGTTCCAGGTGTCTATATGATTCCCATATTTTGTATATGCATATATTTCTAAATTTCTGTGTAAAAATGTGTAACTGCTTTTGCCGCATTCCATAGAGATTTATGAGAATATCAATGATTGATAGATAATATCAATTCCAAGTTAAGTCTAAGATGTTTCATACTCAGAATGGTAGTGAGGTTAAGCTCAAGTACCTATGTTATAGCATAGCAGTATCACTAAGCTTTTCTTCTGGAAGGTTAAGAATATAATAAGTTTAAGACCAAAAATTTGAGAAAAATAAGGGCTACAAGGATTGCCAATACTTTGGACCTAGCTCTTCAAGCTCAGTGAGGACTCAGGACGTAAGAGAACCTGTGCTATAACATCCTGTAACTCAGTGTGTGTCCAAAATTTCCTGTTCCAACAGACTTTGGGGCTATAGAGGAAAGGATTGAAGATATATAGTATGCCTAAGGAGAGTAACCTGGATAGAAAACTGTTTCAGGCTTTCACAGAGAGCAAACTAGTCAAGCAATGGACATGGCTCATCCAGATGGCTGACACTGACAACAGTTCTACAAAGCACTGTACGTGGTTTCAAGGTAAATCCTAAGGGAATTTGACTGACTTTGGGAGATACAAAAGTTACATGTTTTGTTACAGAGGTCGTGCTTAAAC
>PVJA010045326.1:0-15636 GCA_004027025.1 Myocastor coypus
TGGCCCTCATTGTTTAACTGTGAGTATGTACCAGGCCTTGGTCCCTTGCCAGGAGATGCGTGTTGGACGCATAGTAAGTGAACCTCTGGGATTCAGTAGTCCCTACTGGGGCCTGTGTAGGTGGGTGACGCCATGAAACCTCAAAAGATAACGAAGTCACAGTTAAGGACCCCTGGGTCCAACCCCAACTACATGAAGATCCCATAGCCTCAAGCATCTCACTCCTGGATAGATCTCTTTCTGGAGTTAACATAGTTCTCCTAAATTAACATAAGGCTAAGGCATTATGGAAAAGCCCTTGAGAAGTGCCATCCCTGTTGAATATTCCCCCACCCTTGTTTTGAAAAGTAAGTATGGACCACCCAGAGAAAGTCTTGGTCTTAGCCCCAAGAGAATTTAAAATTCCATGAGAACATTTTGATTCTCCTAGAACCTTGAAATCATTCCCTCTGTCTCTTTTACTTATCCTTAGCCATCACTTATTTAGGGGACTGAAGACCCGATTAGTGTATAATAAATAACGGATATTGTTAACCTGATAGGAGGGTTTTTTTTTTTTTTTTTTTTTAAAGACGTTAGGTGCATCTACCAACTTCCCATATTCCCATAAAGAATGCAATCATTATGTGCTATAGTCACACAGACTGATAAAAATCAAAGTATTTCATCTGCTTTTACTATTTTGAAGATTAAGGGGTTTGTAAGGAGAGGAATTCAGGTAACACCCTGAAATTTAAAAGTATGAGCAAAAGACTTTTAAAGGCTCCTAGAGCAACATAGTCATCTTGACATCTTGATTTATGCTCAGTGAATTTTACTTCTCTCTGCCGGAACTGAGAGATAATGCATATGCAGCGGTAAAACTGCTCCACTTGTGAGTTTTTACTGTAGCAGCATTAGGCTATGAATGCAAGAGGCATTTTGGCCATTCAGAAGGACACTGCTTAGGAACTTGAAAGTGAGAAGCTCATATACAAGTAAATACAAAGTTATTTGAGAAAAAGGAGTTAAAAAAAATTAGGAGAACAGGAAATTGACATTCACAGTGAAATTATTTTGAGTTGGAACAGACGTGTTAGACGGAGATACAGTTTTTGAATCACTGTCTCTCCACTGAAGTTTCTAGCACTTCATCTTGGAGGGTAATCCTACAAGATAATCCTTCCTAGTGTTCCAGCTACTGAATTCCTCAGGCCCTTCTTACAGAACTGCTGATAGCCTGATCTTTTCATCTACTCGCCAGTAAAAATATAGAATACATACATATAATACAGATGCAACTGAATGTCAAATTTTCAGAGTGGCATGTATATGTCACTGTTGCCATCGCTTCTCTGTTTTTCTTCTAAATGATTTGGTTTTACAGACTGAATAGCTTTGCTTCACCTCCTGTTCATGAATAAAATCCTATTCTAAAATTTACTCAGTTCTTAGGTTGCAACTTTTAGTCTGAAAGGTGGATCATAGAACCCATGAAAATTTACTTGTGGTAATGGAATGATGCAATGTTGTGTTCAGGCTGAAGTTGTATAGATCATTTTGGGGGCACAAAGCCCAGAGTTATATCTGCTCCCTTTGTTTTTCTTAAAGGAAGTAGAATACAAGGTGAAAGGAAATATATATATATATATATATATATATATATATATATATATATATATGAGTCTTTCATATATTTGAACATTTTTAAGATGAAATGTCCTATTGCTCACAAATTTCTTTATGCTCTGCTTTTTGGTCTTCAGTAAGTGAAAGTCTCTTTTCTTACATTGATTTTTCCCATAGCGCATTTACATGTTTATATCCTGCTATTATTGAACATAGAATACCCCTAAAAGCCAATGTTTGGTATGACGCTCCCCTGCCTGTGGGGAGATGGTAGAGTTATGGGAAGGTATAGTCCACTGGAAGAAAGTGAGATGCATGGGGTGTGCCCTTTAGGGGGCACTGGACCCATTGACTTCCTATTTCTCTTTTGCTTCTTGGATATCATTAAGTCGATATATCCACACTACCAAAAGCTCTAACCATGAAGAACTCCTTTCTCATGTTCTCAAAACACTTTTGAAATTGTGTTGGAAAACAAAGCAACCTTATTTCAGATTTACTTCAGCTCTGGCATTCCTTATAGCATGGAGGTCAAGGAACATGTATTTCTAGCCAACTGCTACTATAATTTAAGACACTAAAACAAAACTTTTCTGCTATATATAGGAGCTTTTTAAATATATGTAATTTTTTTAATTTAAAAAAATTATTTTGAATTGAAAAAGTATAGGCTTATATACAGCATGTTTCAACTACATGTACTCCATAGACTGTAAATGGAGGTAAATTTATAGACGCATTTTGTACACACTTTTTTGTGAGAATACTTGAGATCAACCTTCAGTAATTTTTAATTTTCAGTAATATTCTAGTCATCATGTATAACACATTTCATGAACTTACTTATCTTAACTGAAAATGTGTACCCCTTCCCCAACATCTCAATTCTCCTTCCTCTTCAGCCCCAGTAATCACCGTTCTTGGGGATCAAATTTTTACACCCCACATCCAAATGGCATCGTATAACATCTGTTGTGTTGCACCTAGCTTATTTAAACAGGAAAAAGATTTCGACATTATGCAATTAACTTTTCAATCAATTTCTTTCTTTTTTTTTTTTTTTTTTTTTTTTTTTTTTTTTTTTTTTTTTTTTTTTTTTTGTCTTTTTGAGACAGGGTCTTGCTATGCAGTTGAGACTGCCTGTGAGCTCACTTTTGTAGCCCAGGCTGGTCTCAAACTCGCACCAATCCTCCTGCCTCAGCCTCCCAAGTGCTGGGATTACAGGCATGAGCCACCACGCCTGGCTCTCAATCAATTTCTTGAACACAAAACTGTTGTTTATACTATACATCTGAATTTTGAGAGTGTTCCTAAGGTACCAATGCATTGGAATTTGAACTAGATGCCTGGTATTTAATTTTTTTATTTTAATTTTTCTTACTTTTAGTAAGAGATAACAATATGAGAATTGCAAAACATGTTATTAGCACATTTGCAATAGTTAAAACATTGCATATTATTGTCCTCACAAATGTTATACAGAGCACAGGGTGCAGACGTGACAAATTTTCTAATGGATATTGGTTCTGAAGGGCGAAAAAGAAAGAAAGGAAAGAAAAGAAAAAAAAAAGAAGAGAAGAAAAAGTTTTCTTCTCTTTGAATTAGGAGGAAGTAGTTGTATACATAGTCCAGTTTCATAATTACAATGGGATACGTGAAACTAGCAATGTTGAATACTTTTGATTTAAGCCTTTTACAGCTCATCGTACTAATCTAGCTCTGAGTTTTATGCATCATAATTAAGCTTTTCTGCTGGGTGATCAAGTGTAAGCCAAAGCAAGACCTGTCTAACAAAACTTTCATCATTTGTACTTTCCAGGGTCAAATCTCCTCAAGATTAACTTTGGAACCATATGCAGTGCTTTGTAGAACTGTTGTGAGTGTCAGCCGTTGGGACAAGTCACGGCCAATGCTTGACCAGTTTGCTCTCTGTTAAAGCCTTACAGAACGTTTTCTCCCCAACTGACTCTCCCTAGGCACACTATACTGGGATTTAATTTTTAAATGTTAAAGTTGGTTAAGAGAAGATCTCCCTAACTAAGGTATAATAGGAAGATTCAGAATTTGAAAGAAGGAAGCCAGGTGCATTATTATTGAAGCAGCACCTGCCTGACTTCTGAAAAAGGTATAGAATAAGACAACTATAATAAATAATTTTGTTCTCATTTAAGTGTAATGACTTATGTAATTGATTCTTAATTTTTTTAAGCATTTCATGAGATCATTATGAGATTAGTTTTAAAGAAATAAAGAAAGGCAACGTTTTTCTACATTTGAAGCTGCACTTCAAAGGGAGTAGCATGACTTTCTTTCAAAACTCAATATAAATTCAACAAGCCTATAAATACATGAAGAAATGCTCCACATTGCTAACCATCCATCAAATGCAAATTAATACAACACTTAGATACTATCTCACCCAAGAAAGAATGGCTATCATAAAGAAATGAACCAACAACAAATGTTGGAGAGGCTGTGGAGAAAAAGGAACACTTCTCCACTGCTAGTGTGAATGCAGACTGGTGCAACCATTGTGGAAAACCGTGTCGAGATTTCTTCAAAAAACAGAACTGGAAATCCCATTAAATCCAGCTATTGCCCTACTGGGAATTCTCCCAGAAGAACTGGGAGACATCTACCATAGTGATATCTGTGCAGCTATGTTTATAGCAGCACAATTTCTAATAGCCAAATCTTGGAAACAACCAAAATGCACATCATCTGAAGAATGGTTGAAAAAGATGTGATATTTTTATACAATGGAATATTACTCAATCACAAAGAATGATAAACTAGAAGACTTCCTACATGAATGGATGCACCTTGAACATACATTCATGTGTGAAATAAAACACATCTACATATGTAAATATCATGTAGTCTCCCTAGTGTAAGAAATCAAAAGAAGAAATATAACAGGAGCAAAACTATGAACTTATGTACAGAGAATGAATTAGATAATGGTCCTAAGTATCTGCAAAAGGTTTTTCACATTGATGATAGCAATGTGCTGCACTAAAGCTATAGTTGGAATGCCTGTCATTCTGGTCTTTTAGGTGTGTGCTGCTTCCAATGTAGTTTCAGTTACTGCTATACTCTCTCTCTCTCTCAAGTAAATGGTTGGTTTACAAGAAAACAGAAAAGGGTATTAAGTGAGAGTAAGAGACTGGGCAAAATGCCATAGGATTGACAGTCTACAATTTTGCACATTCTTAGATTTCTAAATGTCTGTGTAAAAGGTGTAACTCCTTTTATCACATTCTATATAGATTTATTAGAATATCAGTGATTGATGGAAAATATCAATTCCAAGTTAAGTCTAAGATGTTAGATACTGAGAAAGACAGTGATGGTAAGTTCAAATACCCATGTTATAGAGTACTAGTATCACTAAGCTTGTCTTCTGCAGGGCTAATAATAGAAGGTTACAGAGCAAAACTTAGAGAGAAAGAAGAGCTACAAGGAGAACCTATGATATGGCCCTAGCCCTTCAAGGTCAGTGAAGACTCAGGACATAAGAGAATCTGTGCTATAACATCCTATAACTCAGTGGTTTCCCAAATTTTCTATTCAAGGAGATTATGGGGCCACAGAGGAAAAGGATTGAAGGTGTATAGTGGGCCTAAGGAGAGTCACCTGGAGAGAAAATATTCTCTCAGGCTTTTACAGGGAGCATATTGGTCAAGCAATGGCTGTGACTCATCCAGACAGCTGACACTGTTGATAGTTCTACAAAACACTGTACATGGTTTCAAAGTTAATCCTGAGGGGATATGGCTGACCTTGTTAGATACAAAAGTTACATGTTTTGTTATACAGGTCTTGCTTTAACTTGCCCTTAACCACCCAGCAGAATTGTTTAACTATGAGGCATAAAATGTAAAGCTAGACTAATAGGGTGAGCTATAAAAGGCTTTAATCAACAGCTTCCAACATTTCCAGTTTCACCAGTAACCCACTGCAATTTTGGAACATTGGACTATGTATACAACTACTGTCTCTTAGTTCAAAGAGAACAATTTCTTTTCTCTTTACCTATATCAATTAGAAAATTTATCATCTCTACACTCTGTGTTCTGTATAGCTACTACAAGACAACAACATGCATTGTATCAATTATTATGAACGTGCTACTAATGTGTTTTGAATCTGTCATATTATTTCTTATAAAAAGTAATAAAAAAACCCAAAACTGGATATACATAACATCAATAAACAACAGAAAGGAAATTTGGGACTGAGTGTACTAAGTGCCTGCTTAGGCAAGTACAGGAATCAAGGCTTGATACCCTGAATCACATACCATAGAAGCTTCACCCCTAGGAATACTGAGCTGGCCACCACGACTGAATGTGATGGTACACTCCAATGATCCCTGTGCTGGGGAGGCTGAAAACAAGAGGATCACTATGAGCCCAAGCTGTGTAGTAAGACCCTTTATCAAACACATAACAATCAAAAGGGTAAGTTGTTAGACCTAGTGGTTCAATCCTTTCCACTAAGTCTTTCTCCTAAAATCTTTAGGAATTTACACTTTCTAAGAATAAAACTTGATGTTGAGGTGACTTCTAAATTTAATTATTATACAGTGTGTATATCAGAAACCATAAGGAGTGTTCAAAACTCAGCTCTGCTCCTAACATGAAGGAGAACTGACAAACCCTAAACTGAAGGTTTGAACAGAAAAGGTTTTTCTAACTGTCACTGTCTGAAGGATATGACACCTGAAGGAAAGAAACCTTTACAAAATAATTTGTATGCTCATAAATATTTAGAAAATCAATGTTAAAATTCACATTATAAAAAGATCTAATACTTAGAGAATGAAATCAATCAGTGCAAACTTCATAGTAGACTTTCATAATGAAGTAAAAAAGTATCACCAGATAATGACAGAAATAGTATGTTGTATTAAGTAGGGTCGTTTCAAGTCCTAATGATTTATAAATATCTGATTCAAGACAAAGCCCTATTTTTTATAATAAGAACAAGAAAGAATTCTGTGAATGGGAAATGGTACAGACTACCAGAAACATTGTATTTGGGATTACTAGTGCTATTACTTCACTTTCTTTGGGAGAAAAAAGTGCATGGTAGATAGTTGTATTTATTCAAGGTAACAATTTGGTGAAACATATCATGTTCATAAAAACAATATCTCTCTCTATATATGTATATATATATTCTAGAGTGTTCATATCGTTAACGATTAAAAGTGTCATTCCTTGTAAATGTGTACACATGTAGAACCTTAATAAATATTTCTGAAAAGGATGTGCAAAGGTTATTGTGAGTCTTCTGATCAACACAGAAGGGGGCTTTTGGCTTAGCGCAGTGGTTTAAGCGCCTGCGCGGGTAATCCCAGTCAGGCACGAGGATGGTGGTTCTATTCCCACATTCAGCCCTAGTTAGCCTGAGCCAGCCAAAAGAAAACAAACAAACAAAAACCTTTCTCAACTTTGCAGCCAGCAGTATAACTCAACTAGGCACTGCTTAGGCTAGGACAGAGGTCAGGGTTTGTTCTCTGGAACTACATGCCACACTGGCCCGAGGTCAACTGTGCTGAGCTGGTGATGAAATCTGTGTGTGGTGGTTCGAGCCTGTAATCTCAGGACTAGGGAGGCAGAAATCAGGAGGATCACTGGGCTGTGTAGTGAGACCCTGCACCAAAAAAGAAAAAAAAAAGAAAAAAAAAGTTTAGCATCATGATTGATTCAGCTCTTTCCCACTTACAGAATTGAAGACTGCTGAACATTTGTTGACATTAATCACTAGTAATAATTTCTTAAAAGACAGAAATTGGACTTTCAGCTCTTAAGTGTTCAAGGAGCTTCATGGAGTTAATGACTTATTGAAAGCAATATATTTGTAATTCTTTTGCTAAATTTAATAATAAAATTAATATACATGTAAATAAAAGTATTACTATAACTGCAAATTATCCTCTTTCAAAATTATGCAAATGGCCTACTTTTATTTTATATTTCAACAACATTTTATGTCCATTTTTATTCATTTAAAATTGGGCATGCATTATACAACAAGAAGATCACAGAGAACCTAAATAAAATATGATCATCATAGAAGTTAACAGATGCGAAGAATATGACAGTTTATGATTTGAAATTCAGAATGCAGAGGAAAGCATCGAACTAGTGTCTGTAGGATATGCTAAACAGAGTGGCGGCAGTGTTGTCTGGGTTGTAAGAATGAGCATCTAGTAATAATCAGTAGCACCTGTGTAACATGAAATGCATTCCATGCATGTTTCCTAACTCTTTACATTTGCTCTCTCACTCATAGTATAGTCATTGGCTCAAGAGTAGATGTGTATGCAAGGAGCAAGAGGCTCGTAGCTTTCCCTTAATATCTCCACAAGCATACTTTGTCATATTCTTTGGAAATTTCAGTATAGTCAAAAATCTATTCTTACCCTGACACTAACAGACCAGGGCCAAAGCCTGTAGCACACGGCCATGGCTACGGGAAATGCCTGAGAATGGAAACTGCTGAATTAAGCTAACTAAATACTTCTGTATTTCTGGGCTCATAATTATATGAACCAATATATTCCCCTTTCACGACATGAGACTGAGTGAAGTGCTCTGGAATGAAGTGGAAAATCAGGATGTTTTAATATATTTTAAAGGCTCTTCCAGGTTTTACACATTTCTCCTATCCCTGATAAACTTCAACCCACCCCGTAAGTTTGAACTCAACTATAATAACCTATATTAAGTCCTTCATGATTTCTCCTGTCAGAAGTAATTAATTATTCCTTTGGCTTCCACTGGGTTAGGTGGCACTGATTTAGCTGTGTCTTGCATTTTTAGTTAGCTGTTTTTCAGGATAATTTTCTCACTGGCTTTGTGATTAGTAAGATGAGGTTCAAATGTCAACTCCTCCAATTACAAGTTGAAGTTCATTAAATTTCTTTGACTTTGAGCTTCTTTATATCTGTAAAATAGTGATAATAAAACCTAAATCATAGGATTTAATGGGATAAAATGAGAGAACACATGCATTAAGAATTGAGCTTTGTCTTCCACAAAGAAATGCCAGAATTCTAACTTCCAATAACTTACAGTGATATTTCGTTTTATTTTTATTTATTTTTATTTTTATTTTATCTTTTTTTTTGGTGGTACCAGGGATCAAATTCAGGACTTTGCACTTGCCAAGCAAGTACTTATTCCACTGAGCTATGTTTCCAGCACAGTGAGGTTTTACATGAAAGCAGGTTTATGACAGATCATACTGGAGTAGAGTGGGTCTCCAAATAAATGTGACCATTGTCACTATGGGGCAACAGTCATGTGGAGAAGGTAGGCAGAGAGAACCCAATGTGCCAAGGAAGGCAGGACCTGGGGCTGAGCAGCAACAAGCCAAGGGCAGTTGTGTGTTGGCAACCCACCGAGAGTGAGAAAGAGAAAGGAGCGATTCGGTGAAATCACTGACTTGCTAACATTGTGATTTTATGCTTTGCTCCTTCAGAACTACACAAATTCTGTGTCTTTCTGTATACTTTAGTTGACACTTAATAACTGGACATATATATGGGCTGTCCGGAGAGAGTGGTTGGAGCACATGTAAACAATATGTAAGCTATTAGCATTTTACTATCGCCTTAAAAAAATCATGATTTGTCTTAGAAATTGTAAACAACTTGTTCCTGATTCTTATAAATTAGTTGGTAAGTGCTTGTAAACTACAGCCACTCCACTGTGCTGCAATACACTAGCAACTGCTTTTTCCTGCCTAGTGTTACTGAGGCACCTGTTGTCCAGCTCCTTATTCTCCCTACCACCATTATGTACTCTCTGCTTCTGTGAAGTCAATATTGTGAGTTACCACAAAGCAACAAGAAGAGCTAGCATTTGTCTGTCTTGCACAGCCTGCTTAAACCATTCAAACAGCTGTACTTGTTGAACTCACCAAGAATTGCAACATCCGACAAACATGGTCTATCTGAAACTTAGTAGGTGTGGAAAAAGGAGGAAGTCAGTGTTAAAAAACCTCATATTTGTTTGTATTATTTTCATTACACATATCTACAAAGACACATATAGTATATACTCAGACATATGCAAATATCTATATCTTATTTATATATGTGACATATTGTAATGTACCCTTCATATATGACACAATCTATTTATACTTTCATGTATTTCTATAACAGCTTCAGTACATGACATCAATATTTTTCTCTCAAAGAGTATATGAAATTATGTTCTTATTATAACTGATGTAAAATATCTTGCCTATTATATTTCATAGTAATATAAACCTGACAGTGATGCTTTTACTCTACGATGCTACAACCTAACTTCCAACTTTCTCCTTGAAATAAACCTGGCTTTACTGAATTTTAGCAAGATTTCCTTTATAACTGGGGAAGAAAGGACCAAGTTTAAAAAATAGTTTAAGTTAACAAAGTCAGTATAAATAAAGTACTTGAAGTTCTTAAGGCCAACTAGACCAGAAATTGTTGAACATTCATGCATTATAGAAGATTGATTTAATGGCACTAAGTCATCCCTTAGATACCTCAAGCATTTATCTGCATCCTGTAGCTTATTACCAACTGAAGAGATCAGACTAGTGAGGACTAACACCAAGCTATGCAATGATCTTCTTGCCTTTGGACACAGACTCAGTCTCGTTCTGTCTCACCTTATCTCCTGGCTCCAGTGTGCTGATTGTTGAATGCGGGGCTTCTCAACCTCCTTGATCCCATAAGCTAATTCCTTACAATAAATCTCTTTATACATATCAGATATATGTGCCTCTACCTATGTTCTGTTGGTTCTATTTTTTCCAGAGAACCCAGATTAACTCATATCATACAAGTAATTTTGAAATGTCCTTATTCAATTTATTCAAATGAAAAGCTTCTAGCTTACATGACCCAAGTATATGAATCTGTGTTCACAAGGGAATGGTGCTGCCTTTTCTGAATACAAAAACTGTGAGCCCTGAATGTCCTATAAGTTTGGAAGTTGAAGCTATACACAGCATATTCACTTGTGACTCGAATGCTGTTTATTATACAGCATATTGTTGGAAGCATCAAGATGTGTACATAGAAGTGTTTTGTACTTTACCTACTGATCTATCAAACCCCATATTCCATAGTGTCAACTGGATCCTTGAATTGTTTTCACATAGTGTACCAGGTCCAGTCTTTATGGTGTAACACCTTAAGTAAAATACCCAGGCACATGTAATCTCAACGGCTGTATCTTGAATATTCTGTCACTTCAGCCTTTACATATTGAATACATAGGCACTTGAAATACTAACACGTTTATTTTGAACAAGCATTCGCGAAGCGCTATCAGTAGGGATTGTTATTATAATCTTTCCTTCCTTTCACCCAGAGGCATAATTTTAAGGGCTTATCTTTAGGCAAACACATATGTCCAGGAAAATAGCATGCACTTTATTTTATTATTAACTTCTACACCTTTGTAGTTTCCACGACTGATTAGCTTCGTCAGGCAGATTCTGATGCTAATCAGGTTTGTGTGTTCAGTCTGTTTATAAAAATGATTTCTACCCCTCTTTTTCCTTTCTTCTTGCATCATTGTATCTGCTTACAGAAGCTTTCTCAGTAACATATGCCCAGGTACTATATAAGAAAAAAATGTTTACTTTTAATATACATAAATTAATAAAATCTCTACTACAGCTCTGAAGTATAATCAAATGTGTTTCAGTTCTTTTCATAAAAGTGTCATGAATGATTGGATCTTATGGTACCCCAAAAGATAAAGTTAAATGGTTTCTGAGTTATTTAGAATTTTGTAGCCAGGGACTTGTGGGCTAGCTCAGTGGTTTCAGCCCCTGCCTGGGGAATCCTAGTTAGGCACATTGGAGCCAGGAGAAAAAAAAAAAAAAAAAAAAAAAACAAAAAAAAAAAAAAAAAAAAAAAAAAAAAAAAAAAAAAAAGCCTTCTCAAATAAATAAAGAGATAAAGTTTAAAAAAAAAATTCATAGCAGAGACAAACTACTATAGAAGAGATCAAAATGCCAATAAGCCTATTGGAAGTGCTATACTGCAGTTATCAAAATAATACTTTGAATTATTCAGGAATAAATATTGTTTGCAATAAGGGGTAAAGTCTCTCACCGACAAGTTATTTGACCAGTCTTTAACAATGACTTTAAATTTGGTAGATGGTGTGTTAGTGATAGCTACTAATTAAAAGTTGTGAAAATTGTTTCTGATTTAGGATTTACATATTTATCAGGGCTCCATAGGGTACTTTTCTACTCATCATTCAGTTTATGGGTTTGCTTATTTGTTAATTATTACCTATTAGCTTTTGCTAATCTGGTTAACTTTGAAGAGAGGATAGGGAGGATGGGGACAATAAGGCTCAGTGCCCACTATGACATAAAATACTAAGCCACGGACACTACATCATTTGATTTAAAAAATTTTTGGTACCAGGTATTGAATTTAGGACCTTGAGCTTCTCAGACAGGCACTTATACTGCTGAGATATAACCTTGGGCCATAAATTTAAAAATGATAATATAAAAAATATTTTTTAAAGATCCAAATTTCAGTGAACTCTCATATATAACTTTAGAAAGACTCGTATTATAAAACTTGTATATTTATATGACCTTAAATTTTATATTTCTATGTATATTTAAATGTAAACTACTCAGGCTTTCAAAGAGGCAAGGGTCTGCAGTTTTAAAATAAAAACTAAAGAAACACTAAGTCTCTAGTTTCTTCACTATGTATCCTTCAGAAACTGTAGATGATGCTCTAATCTGGTCTGTGTGATAGTTTTGTAATTCTTTCTGTCCTACAAGAACTGCCAAACAATCTGAAGGAGTTCCTTTCACAAATTCACAAATGGTGTAAGGATAGTCCTTGGGGAAATACGAGGTCTTTGCTGAATAAGTGTGCTAACTGAATTTCAGTCAGATTATCAATTTCCTGCCAACAAATTGCCTCTGTTATCTAATATAGCTACTTCTTTTGCAAAACCATATTAAATTTGAAAGGTCAAATCTGTGGATGTCACTGCTATTATTTAATAAGTATTTAAATGGGCTGTTATCCTTTGAAACTTCTTTTAAAAGTTACATCAGGCACTGTATCTATTGGATATATATGTATTATGGCTGGCTCAGCCTGACATGGGTGGAGGGACTGGCGCAGCATGTGGTTCCAGGAATCTAACTGTGGCCCCAGTGGTTGCCTAAGCTTTCCTAAGCAGGTGTTTTAGACTGCTGAACCATCTTGCCAAGCCTATTGGAGCCATTTTCATAGCAGAACTTTATTCTTTTCATGAAACATATTTGAATTGTTACCCTGTTATATTGTCTGCCCAATCATTGCAGCACTGTTTTGGAAATGTACAGAGGTGTTAGAAATGCTTGTTGCATATTGTGAGGGGAAGTTATGAGAGTATGGGAAAAGAAATACGTAAAAAAACCCTTGAGTACAAATTATTTTCTTGTAACGTGATAACAAATGAGGGTCTAGGGAGATAGCTTAGCAGCACAAGTGCCTGCCTGGCAAGGGCAAGACCCTGAGTTCAATCCCTGCTACTGTGGAAAAATAATTAATTAATTAGAATTTGAAAAAAAAGACACCAAATGAGTCAATACATGTCCTTTTGCAGATACTGTACTTTTTTTTTTTTTTAAAGACCTTTAAACAAAGTTTGGTCTAATAATAACGGAATAGAAATTGGACTAAAGTAGCACTGATTAAACTTACCATTTTGTTGAAATGGACACAGGGAATTGAGTTTACCTCTTTAATAAAATTTCTGGGTAAAGAATTAATATTTTGACAGAAATTAATTTGGATCTGAGAAATAAAAATACAGTCACATCAAGACAGTCCAGGCTTTCTAAGTTGAATTGGTTACAATTTTTTCTAATAACACCCCTAGCTGTGTTTCCTGTAATTGGTCTGCTAACAGACCACCTGTTTCCTGAATGGAGACAGGAAGAGATTTTAGGAGACTGTTGTGACTGGCCAGGAAAGTAGAGCAAGCTAACTTCAGAAGACAAAAGGTGAGCACAATTTGTTCAAAACTTTGAAGTTTATTTTTGTACAAAAAGAATAAGCTTAAGAATCAGAAGGATGAAAATGTGACAGTGAGGTTTATGCAGCATTCCAGAGCCCTAGATTCATCTCCAGCTCACAGGATATCTGTCTCAAACTCTAGCAAAGGCGCGATCTCTTTCTGGGTATCAATTTGTCCTTTCCTGAAATTTGGATGAAATATTTGGTGATCAATAAAAATGAAACTAGACAATGTGTTATTGAATCTGGTAAGATTACAAACATGTGGTGTGAATTGAGATTATGTGTGTTAGGATCTGATCTTCCTCAGAGCGGCTTTGGCTTGGTGTCCTTCTAGGGCTTGCTCAGTTCACCTCTCAGTGAGGACTTCCTTCCCATGCTGCCCCAGCTCCAGCTCCTGCTCCCACTCATCTTCTTGCCCACCCTGCCTCAGCCTCCATTACTTCTGATAAGGATATCAATGGTTTATATGGCTATCTGTATGAGCCATTCACAAAAACTAACTTCATAGATTCTACTCATCTACAAAATGTGATAACGGTAGTACTCCTGAAGTCTGTCTATCTGTGGGTCAGCACATTGGAAATAGGCCATTTCCAAGATGTAGCTATCGTGAATTGGACTATTATAAATACAGGTGTGCATAGATCTCTGTATTATGGCTATTTTCTTCAGGAAGATATGTACTAGTGAAATATCTAGGTCAAATGGAATTTTAAGGTTTTAGTTTTTGAAGAATCTCCACACTGTTTGCCATAGCAGTTTTCCTCGTTTGCTTTTTGACTAACAACACAGAAGGGTCCCCCCACCCTGTAGTCTCGCCAGCATTTATCATTTGATTTCTTAGTGAATGACAATCTCTGTCAGGAAATTATTCTCTGTACTGTTTAAGCTTATGTTTCTTACAGTTGCTCTTTTGAATTCTGTTTACATTGGTTTCTTCATCATTTTAGAGGATTTAGGAGCTCTTGCCTATCTTCCACATGACTGTCACGACCCATCTCACTCAGGTTACCTCCTCGGAGGAGCTTCGCTGACCCCCCAGTTAGCCACAGCACACTGCGCCACCCTCTACCGTCCTCTGTGTGTCTGTGGCCCCATAAGCTACTGAGTCAGGGTCTACATCTGTTCCACCCTTTGTGGCTAGCCGTGATGAGAATGGGGTGCCTTGCACGTGCTAACGTATATTCACTTCACTAGCTGATAAGGAGGGAAGTGCTGCAGTGGCTGAGACAATATTAGCAGAATAAGACAATAAAACATTAAACGTGAGTGCTGACAGGGAGGCACAAAGTCCTCGCCAGGACCCTATCCCCCTTGGAGGCCAGGGCCTGGCTCTGCTAGTCGTATTTGGGTAACTATAGAAGAACGGGCAGAACTGAGAGATCACCTCGCGCCCTGACCAGCTAGCTTTATGCTAGAGAACAGCAGACAGCAAGGGTTTGAAAACTGCATGCATTGGGCAGGCCATTTCTGCCTCCATGTTTTCCTGATGGGAAAGAGGTGTTTGAAGGACCATGGCAGATGGTGCTTTTTCTCAACCTGCTGCTTATTGAAAGTTGTAACCGTGAAAGATAAACACAAGATTTGGCATGTAATGTAACACTATGGTCTATATTTAAGAGAAAAAAAAAACTATTAAAATTTTAATTTACCATAAATTATCTATTTTGCTAAGCAAAATGCAGGGGAATTGAGTGATAGCCAGTGGCTTCTGGCTATCCTGAAGTAGGAAACAACCTTTGCCTCTGATGCTCACTCACTTTCTTGTCAGTGTGTCTTGCTAATATGCTACTCACCACGTTTAGCATTCTTCTTATCTTTCTTTCTTTCTTTCTTTCTTTCTTTTTTTTTTTTGTCTTTTTGAGACAGGGTCTTTCTTGCTATGCAGTTCAGGCTGGCCTTGAGCTCACTTTTGTAGCCCAGGCTGGTCTCGAACTCTCACTGATCCTCCTGCCTCAGCC
>PVJA010045327.1:0-15722 GCA_004027025.1 Myocastor coypus
ATGAGGTGGTCCTTGGGTTCCATTCTGTGCTATAACTGGATTTGCTCCTTAAAGTTCTGTTACAGCACCCTGGAAGTTCACTGGATTTTATACAGATTTCCAAAAAGCCATTTACTACAAAATACTACTAAATCATATGTTTAGGTATAGGTATAGCAATAAGCCCATTTTCTGGTACCAATTACTTAAGTTAGTTTCTAATAAATGTGTCACAGTCCCAGACATCCATAATTTTATTTATTTATTTATTTATTTATTTATTTATTTATTTATTTATTTTTGTTGTATTTTAGCGAAGAGTCTACAGGGTATTCAGGCTTTCACTGCTAGGTTAAACTTGTAGTAATCTGCCTGTTTGTAGCATCCCAAGAGCTGGGATTACAGGATTAAACCCCCAGCCCCTGCATCTGCTTGCAGGTGCTTTAATCCACTGAGGTATTTGATCAGCCCAAGAACATCCATAATTTAAAGGCAGAGAGGCTTAGCATTCATAGGAAATTCAGTCCGTAGTCGGCTGTTGGGATAACAGAAACCTCGTGTTAGAAGGACACAAATGAGTGAAGATATCCAGTTCTTATCTGTTGGTAAGGTGGACACAGGAACAGAACTGGAGCGGAATAGGCCTAGTGCTATACCTCCATGAACTATTCATACACATCCACAAGTACGCACCACTTAATCCCTACGCATAGCAGAAGCCATTCACCTCGACACAGCAAGCTCAATCATCACACAGGGTACAAACACAAGGTCAACATAGAAATGTAAATATGCCATAAAACAACAAATATTAAAAATAAAGTATTTAAACTAAAACGGTTTTGAAAAAGTGGACAAAAATAATAAAGCATAACCAAATAGAAAGAAATACAGATTAGTTGAAATTGCATTTCCTGTGGAAAACAAGAGAGTGAATGAGACAAAAGTTTTAGAGTGATTAAGGTCTGGGGAGAGAGAGCTCAGTGGATTGAACGTTTGCCTGGCAAGGGCAAGACTCTTAGTTGGCTCCTTGGTAAAATGATAGGATTTTTTCCAAAAGAACTGAAAATAACATACCACAGTTGTACCTGTGCACCCATGTTTATAGCAACACAATTTGTTATAGCCAAACATTGGACGCAACCACAATGTCCATCACCTAATGGATGGATAAAACTAATGTGATTTTTTTCTACAATGGAGTATTAATCAGCTGTGTATAGTAAAACAAACCTGAGTGATTCATAGGTAAACTGATGCAACTAGAGCACATATTCATAAGTAACAGAAATAAGATCCACAAGTATAAATATTACATTATCTCCTTAATGTAAGAATCTGAAAAAACACATGAGATCTCAAAGGTACAATGGATATAGTAAAACAGAAAGAAACATAAAGTAAGAACAATTGAGATGAGGGCTGGGGAGATAGCCCAGAGGCATAAGGGTCTGCCTGGTAAATGTAAAGGTATGAGTTTGATCCCTGGCACAAACTGAATAAATAAATAATAAAAATGAAAATGAATAGAAAAGTGAAATGAGGGAAAGAAAAAAAATGTAGGAAAATATGAAAGGGGAAAAGGTCATGTAAATATGTATACATACATCTAGATAGATAGCTGAGATGCTTATATTATCTCAATCAGTTTGTTAAAAGTAGTAGTTAATGTTTAAGATTTTCGCTTTGGTGAAATCTGTATGCTAATCTCTGTAATCTGAGCAAGTATGTCAAAGACAGCAATGTGTACTATTAAAGCCATGGTTGAATGCCTCTCATCTTGTGCTCCTAAATGTGGATTATTTCTAATGTCTTATCAATTGTTTTTATACTCTGTTCAATAAACTAAAAAATAAAAAGTGAAAAGGACAAGGAAAAATTAATTATTATTTGGTCAAACTTGCATATCTATATCTGTTTAATCTGAACAACAGATTTGGCAATAAAAATACATAGTATAAAAACCATTATTATTTTTTTTTATTCTTTTTTGAAATTCTATGACATCTATATGTTACTTTGTTTCTGTCTTTCTATTTGCTGTTTGCTTTCATTTTTAATCTTTCAAATAAAAAA
This sequence comes from Myocastor coypus, assembly GCA_004027025.1. NCBI lineage: Eukaryota > Metazoa > Chordata > Mammalia > Rodentia > Myocastoridae > Myocastor > Myocastor coypus. The sequence goes on from PVJA010045327.1 coordinate 2,056, forward strand.
GTGATGGGAGGATTAAAATACATTTTAAACATATTTTTTAAATTTCCCAATTCCAAGTAGACCAGCAACACAAAAACAGCAGAAAAATTCACCCATAGGAACAACGTATGTAATCAACATAATCGCCATCATCATCGTTATTATATTTGTACCAAGAATCAACATTTTTTTATACTCAGGACTTGCTGTTGCTAAGTAGCTACTTATGCTATAAACTATATCCCTGGCCCAATATGAACTTTATAATACTATTTGAAAATAAAAGAAAATTGAAAAATTTAAAGTCTGGAAAAGAAAGCCGGAGCCACTGAGTTTTAACAGAAACAGCAAAAGAGAAGAAAATGCAATAATATCTTTAGAATCATGAGTGGGAGAGGAACACAATTGCACACAAAGTAACTATGTTTTAAGAAGTTTAGGTAAGGGTATGTTAGGACCAAAAATGTTGAAGTAATTCATTGCCACTGTTCATGCATTAGAGGAAATAAAAATCATGATTTTCTAGTTAAGTAGAATATGGTTCATTATGTGAACTAGGGAATCATAAGAAAAAAACAGCATAGAAATGGTGATTATTGAGTGGAAAAAAAAAGCGTGTCAGCTATATAAATTTTAAGCAGTGATTTCTACAAGTTTTGCATAAATTTTAGGAGTAAAACAAGAGAACATTATAAAAGAAGCATGATGAATTGAGAATTTTGATTGTACTTTTGTTGAGAAAAAACATTTAAAGTAAAAAATACAATAGACAGTTAATGATACATAGAATATTCAATGAAGAACATGAATATTAATAAGGAAGGAAATCAAATAACAAAATATCTGATTAATACAGAAAAATAAATGGTATGGTAGATGATATGTACTTAAGATAAGGAAAGCTAAGAAACACAGACACCAAAGTGCCTCTAAAAGCATCAAAATAGATACAAAACAATGAAACAGACCTGAACAAAAATAAATAACTCTTTTATTTTATTTTATTTTTAATTTTATTACTTTTACAAATAAACAATAATGAGACAATTAATAGAATGCATATCATTGTCTTCATAGTAGTTGCTCAGAGTATAAGATACAGACATGATAACTTTTCTAAACACTATTGGCACAAATATTTCTTCTCATTGAGCTTAGAGAAAGTAGTTGTATGTATAGTTCAATAGTCCATAATAGCAGTGGGATATCGGCAGAAGTGGCAAGGTTGGAAGCTGTTAACTTGAGCCTTTTAAAGCTTAGCATACTAATATGGCTTTACTTTTTATGCCTTATGGTTGTTAAAACTTTTCTGCTGAATGACTAAGGCCAAGTTAAAGCAAGACATATATAACAAAATATGTAACTCTTGTATCTGACAAGGTCAGTCAAATCCCCTCAGGATTTTCCTTGAATCCATGTACAGTGTTTTGCAAAACTGTTGTCAGTGTCAGCAGATCTTTTAAAGATTAAATGAATCTAATAACTTATGAGACAGGGTTAACAATGCAACTATATCCTGATTCCCTTATAAACATAGTCATAAAACAGCAGCTGCAAGTTTAAGGTAAACTAATAAAAATGTTTTATCACGCAAACAACTGTACGTGGATCTGGGGAGCAGCAGATGCAGCAGTCGTCTGGGCAGTAGCCAGCCCAACCAGGTCAGTCAAAGCGGTGCTCGCAATCCATATGGCTCCTTAAGGCCACACGTATCACAGCCACATTCCTCTCACATCTTAGCAGTAGAATTTTTTATATACCAAATAGCAATTTAAGGAGTAACTGGAAGAAATTTGCAGCAAGGCGTGCCTACATTAGAACAAAACGAACATCAAAAGCAATTGTCCATGATTCTAATGCAAATACTAGAAAGTGTAATAGAAATTTCACTTCAGAAAAAAAAAAAAAAATAGAAACTAGGATTTCATTTTACTGAAAGGAGAAAGGTCTTGACATAGAAAATATATATCCTCTAGTGAATATCACACAAGCTAAACTTATATCATGAAAACAAGTTTTTAAAACCTACGTAAGACTAAGAAAGTGAAAAGAAAAAAAAAATTAAATTTGCATTATCATGAATAAAATAAAATAAAATAAAATATAATCGTATTGATATTATAGGGACCAAGTGAACAATGGGAGATATTAGAAATAAAATTCGGCCTACATGCTAGAAAATTTAGATGAAATTTATTAGTTGGAAATCACAATTTAGAAAAAAAAGTTTAAAAACTATTTGTAAAGCTATGTTAAAAACCAATATGCTCCTGCATGGTGCATTTTTTTTACATTACTGTCTTATTTATTTCTGTACTATTTTTGTATTTTCATTGATCATAGTGTAGAAACTACAAAATTCTACAAAAACAGCATTTACCAGGGGACCAGTGATATAGCTCAGAGGACTAAAGCTCCTGCTTAGACAAGCTTAGGCAAGCCCAGGGACCTCGCTTTGATCCCTGCACCACACGCCCCACCACACCCGCCTGTAGTATGCACTGAGCCTGGCAGAGTCTGGAAATAGTGGTTCCTGACTGTAATTCCAGTGCTAAGGAGGCTGAAAACAGGGGGATCACCACACACAGGTCTGAGCTGCTTAGTGAGACCCTGTAACAACCAAACTGAGCCCTTCCTTCCCTTCTTCGTGAGCCTTTCTCTCCTTGTGCTTCACCACTTGGCCACTTGTGCCTTGACATCCTTACTTCACCCAACCCTGTAACCTAAAATTTTCTTGAAATGTCCATAGTGTGTAGAGTTTTATAAAAGGGAAACAAACCTAAGTAAGGGAAGTACGACAAATTATTCTTTGAAGAAACAAATTCTTATTATTGTTTTCTTTAACTTTTCAGAGTCATTCATTTGTTTGACATATGTAATTATATATTATTTGTTCAATAAATTAAAAAATAAAAAGTAAAAACGACAAGAAAAATATTAATTATTATTTAATCAAACTTGCCTACCTGTATCTGTTAAACTGAGCAACAGATTTGGCAATAAAAATACATAGTATAACAACCATTATTAATATTTTACTCTTTTTTTGAAATTCTGTGCCATACATATTACTGTGTGTTACTCTGTTTCTGTCTTTCTTTTCTGCCATGTGTTTTAATTTTTACTCTTTCAAATAAAAAAGTGATAGGAAGATTAAAAGATACCTTAAGCACTTTTTTAAATTTCCCAATTCAGAGAGGGTCAACAACACAAATACAGCAAAAATAGCATTCACCCATAGAAACAATATGTATCACTGTTGTGTCCCACATGATCAAAACTTTTAGTAGATTTTTATTGTTGCACAGAGGACAAGCGTACAATGCTGACTAGAAATAGAATGTTAACTATTACTTTGGTCACCTTCTGGGAGGCCCCTGGAATTTCCTTGGGGACTTAAGATGTTTCGTTCTATTTCCTTTTCACACATGCTTAGGGGCCCTTTCAGTGCTTTAATTTATAGAATGGTAATATTAGTAGTTATTTAAAGGGGCCGGGGAGATAGCTCTTTGGCCTGCCTGACAAGTACAAGATCAGCAGTTTGAACCCTAGTTCCGCAAAATAAATAAATAAATAAATAAATAAATAAATAAATAAATAAATAAATAAATAGATAGATAGATAAATGAAAAACGTAGTTATTTAAGATATTTATTTTAGGACTATTCCTTTCCCATTTACAAACATACTTAGAATTACAGTTGTTATATAAGCCATCATACGTTTTCTTATCAAGACAAACATACTTTTCTATGAAATACTTACTTTGAATTTAATATTACATATTTAGATATAAGGCAAAGATAAAAACCTCCAGCTGAAATTCTCTTTGTATTTTAGTTTGCCATAGGATTCAGTGAAGTATTCACCAGTAGCACTGAAGATATGGTTTAGCTCTGCTCTGACCCTCAGAAGCTCAGCAAGACATTTGGTTTTTCTGTCTGAGCATTTACTGCACGATTAGCTCCTTTTTCTGAACACACTAAGCATAATAGCAAGCTTTTGAATTTTACATGTTTTTCTTTTCTGACCGCTTTCTACTAGAATGTCCTAATAAATGGCTATTGAATGAGATTATGACTGAATGAATGGATAAAACTTTAGAAGAGACATAACTAAAATGAAAAACCAGGCCTTCATTCTAGTCTCTAGCAAGAATTATGACTGATATGTTTGAAGAGACTTCAAAAACTTTTTCATCCAGTCTTCTTTTCACTTTAATCTTTTATAGCTAAAGAACTGAAGTCTGGGCTCATCACACTAATGTCTTTAAGAATTACTAACTGCACTTCTATTACTATACACTAAGGCATTATGTTAAGTGGTTTCCTAATTAAATGTTAAGAACTTTTCCTGTCCTTGAGGACATATTGAGAGACTCAAAATGAGAATCTGTGTTTTAATCTAAGAAGAACACATGAACTCTCTCTCTCTCTGTCCCTTTCTTTCTACCTCTCTTCTTTCTCTCTGTTCTGTACACGCACGTGTGCACGAGCATGCACACACACACACACGCAAGTCTACACAGACTGTTCACAGCAAGTAGGCTCCTTTTCTCACTGTAATTATGATACACAGTTAGGAATAATTAACTCATATTTTCAGCATTTTATCTGGAGATCTGTATAATAAAATTCCATTGTTTATTCCATATAAATCATGAAAATGGCTAATTTTCAAGCTTTGTAGTGATCATTTTGCTAACTGCATCATTATCACCCAATACTAATTGTCGTTTGATCTCACTCCAGTGACCATTCTTTCCTCTTTTACAGCCTTCACTGAAGTTTTGTTTTCACCTTTTGTCCATTGAAAACCATGACATCAGTGTCAAGTATTATAAGGTATTTGTGGCACAGTCTTTTACTTAACTTTAGAATTGACTCTTGAGGCATAGTAAATTCTCTAAATTCAGAGGGATTTTTCCCTCTAAGGATCTTTATCATTTTTCTCTCACAAGTTTACAGACAAACCAGGAAGCTTGCTGAGATTATGTGTAAGAAAGCCCAGAGGTCTCTCTGGTGCTGCCACCCTGCTAAGACAAACTTTAGGGAATCCCAGACCACCTAAAGAACAGAATAGATCATCTGACCTATGCTCCACTGCCAGCAGAATGGATAAAGGAGCTAAAATCCTAAACATACACAAACACACACACACACACACAAACACATACACGCTCACGCGCGCATGCGCGCGCGCGCACACACACACACACACACACACGGCATCACCTTTTGCAATTTATGAGGCCCTTGATAACCATTATTTTAAGCTATTGGCAATTAGACTGGTTTGTTATACAGCAATAGCTGACTAAATTTATTATTCAAATTGAGGTACTGTGGAAGAATTTTTCTTGTTGAAGAAGTCCTGGAAGTTACAGGTGGATTGTAATACATGCAACAGCAAAAATAGCAAAGTAGCCCTAGTGAGAATATTTAACTGGAGAATGTCTGGGCTAGTAGAGTGGACGTGAGGCATTTAGAGTTAAAAAAAAAATGACAGTAAAGGTAATATTCATTGCCTTTAAATCAGAATTAACCAAATATTTCAATATTAAAAGGCATTTCATTAATTTGTAAATCTATACAATTTATATCTCTTAGGAAAATAGCAATAGACATACAATTCTTTAACATATACTTAAAAAAAATTTATTTGTATTTAGTACAGGCTGTACAGGGTCTCACTACACAGATCGAACTGGTAGTGATCCTTCCTGTTTTCAGTTGGGATTACAGGCCTGAGCTACCACACCCAGTCTCAATCTCGGATTCAGTGTGCCCCTGGGGCAGGACCCACACAGCATGCAGGGAAGTGAATCCCAAATTCTGAGTGTGCCTAAGAAGCCACTTTAATCCACTGAACTATCTGGCCAGTCCTAACATATTTTATTTAATGACTTTTCTTTTGCATTAAGTTTTCTATGGATTTAAAAATTTTCAGTGAAAGGAAAAGCTTTTACATAATATTAGATGCATAAATTAATTATACAAAATTAAATGTAAATACAAATTATGACTATCATTTACAAATATAACCTCACAGCCAAGAAAAGATTACACTCTTCCATAGTTCACGAATCTTCTGTGTCAAGGATCTCTTTGATACATTCATACTTTATACATTTAGTTGAATGAAAAAAATGAATTGTAAGACACAAAACAAAATGTGTTAATGTTTTCTGACTTTTATAATGATTAAAAGTATACATTTTATTATAACAAAAATATTCAGGTAACATTTTCTGTGAAAACCTGAGAAAATGTCATTTGGAAATTGTAAAACTCTGCTGAGATGTGGAATAGGTACTTTCTCTTGAACTGGAGGTTTGTTCATATAGACAATTGATACATAGGGAATCTTAGGGACTTTATCAGATGGTTTCAAATTAAACGGAAAATCAAGAAAATACATGCAATACGTAGTGTATGTCCCACTTACTCAAGAAAGATTATGTCACTCATGTGGTGTAACTTGCGAAGTCTTTCCAGATCACATACTTTGATGGAATGCAGCTGTCATTATTTACTCTGTAGGCCAGAGTAGCTGACCAAATGAACTGCATAGGCTTATTTTAGAATTATATTCAACAATTATTGTGCAAATTTCATAGCTATAATTTGTAAGCTAAATTTTTTTGTCATTATAATCATGTGTACATTTTAATAACATTTAAAGGTTGAGGATACAGGCCAGCAGCATAAACACCTGCTAGGTAAGCATGAGGTCCTAGGTTCAATCCCCAGTATCAATCAATCAACCAATAAATAAATAAATCAAGCAATTAAATTAATATATGTGTGTCAATGTGTATACTATATGTTTTTGGAACAATATATGCTGGGATATCTCTTAGAAAGTATTAGTATTGTTTTCAAATAATTATTAATACACACTTGCTAAGTAGAGCTATGTAACCAGAATTTGATGGCATTATGAATCTAATTTTGAACAAGTCATCTTAAATCCTTCAACAATTGATCCTTTTGAGTTAAACTGAAGCTCACGTTTTATTCATGAAGTCAGACAGCATCGTATTAGTTCACAATAATTACTAGAATATTTACAAGAAACTGAAAAATTACAAGGTACTCCAGTGATTAGGTTTCTCCATGCAAAGTAGCTGTGTGTGATGATCAGGAAGGTGAACCACGGAAGCAAAAACCATTTGTTATATGACAGAAACTGAAGCTATTATCATACTCCAAAAATAACTCCATAATTGTCTTTTAACTAACTGATGAAGAGTCGTTCCCAAGCAGTATGCATTTATTCTTTAAAGTTTTTATCTACTGAGTAAGTCCCGGCTCATGCAATGTAAATCAATTTGAAATCCAGCACTTAAGGTCCAACTGGCCAGCGCTATGTAGCGTGGCAGAATTATCTCCCTCATTAACATTTATTGAGAGCTTATTTATAGGAGACATTCTGTTTTTGGTGTTACACACTACTTTATGCAGATAATAGAAAGCACTAAAGGTTGCTGTTTTCCTTTGTGCAGTTATCAAAGATAATTAATATTTTACCTAGGCTGAACTAAGCCACAGACCGATGGATAAAAGCATTTTTGTGTTTTGATCCTTTGAAAATAATATATTTTCACTGGAGAGAAGACACAGGAGAAGCATAAATATATAAAGAATAAAATCCACTTTAACCCTCCTGCTCAGCAGCAGCTGTCAGCAATATATTTCCAAGATGGTTTTGCAATTCATGCAAACATTTGCAATAACAGAAAATATTTCATCCCAAATGTGCCCTGTGTAATTAATATTCATAATAAAACTTGTTGTCAGTAAGATTTCTAGAAGTCAATGTATAATGTGGAATTCATGAAAGTGCATAGCATTGAGATTTTAATCCTGCCAAAGAGCAAATCACAAGGCTATGGATTTTGGCTCTGTCTTCACCAGCTCATCGGGAAGACTTGGAAAACTCTTCTACCTTTCTTTATCTCTATTGTAGCTATAAAGTTAAAACGAGAATTTAATAGGTTTTGACAAAATGGAACTGGATAAATCAGCCAATACTCTTAAAATGTATATTCTTAAATCAACAGATAACAGTACTCTTACATATATTTGCAAACACCTTTCTAGAAACAGTAACATTCCCTTCAGAATTAATCTTACCAGTGCAACTTGAGTTGAAACAGTAGCAATACGTGTGTGTGTGTATGTCTGGGTAAAACAAACTAAAATGTTAACATTTTAAAATCTTTCAATTTTAAATTTATTGATTATAGGAAGTTGTCTTAAGAAAAAGAGGCTTGAGGGGTGGGAATATAGCTTAGTAGCAGAAATATCTGCCTGATAAGCCCAAAGTCCTGTTGTCCTTCCTGAGTTTGATCCCTAGCACGCACACAGACACACACACAGCAAAAAAACAAAACAAAACAAAAAAAAAAACAGAAAGAGGAAAAGAAACTTGAAAGGATCACCAAATATGAGGTTGCTCTGGTTTGAGTATTCTCACTTAAATTCGTATGGAATTTATTGTCTGTTGTTAACTCATGGTGAGATTTTAAAAAGGTAACAACAATCTGGCTGCTACACCCTGGGGTGAAGTCTGTGGAAGGTAATTAAGGTTAAATGAAGAATCAAGTGTGTTTCTAACCCACTGGGAGCAGGGAATTCAATGGAGAGCCATTGCCCCGCCTTGGAACCTTGGTAGATTGGGAGCTCAGCAGAATACAGCTCCCGGAAAGCAACTCCCCACATGCAGTTGCCAGACTTGATCACTAGCTTGAAAACTATGAGCCAAAGAACTTCTTTTATTGGTAAATAACCTGTCCTGTGGCTGTGATGATAATAATAAAGAATGCACTAAGAAAGAGGTCAAAATACTACCGCTCCTAACTGAGCCCCTTGGAATCACGCACGCTTTCCTTTCTCTATTTTATTTTTCTGGATAAACTCTGATTACATGTACATACTTTTAGCATCCTTATTCTTCCTCAGCCGTGCCTGGCCATTTTAGCCTTATCAGTTCAAGTCCATAAAATCCAAATTCTTCAAAACTCCTGACATGTGAGGCTGCAGCTATCCTCACATTGTCCTCACTCTTTATGGCAATAAGGATGGGTACTGTCTTCTACTGTTGTCACCGGCACACTGGAGACTGTTGAGGTCTGTGTCTAGCTGATCCCCCAAAGTCTTCTGCAGTCATGGGGCAAGGACTTCTAGAGTCTGAGATTAACTCAACCTTCCCTGGGATTATAGGTTTCAGTACTGATGGTATGATCGGTGTGAGTGCTACACCCAACCTCGGCCTGATCACTGCATGTAATATAAGTGAGACAGAGAGACAGACTCTCTCTATTGCCAGTGTTGCTGTTCCGCTGCCAGCTGCCATGAACTGCTGTTCTCTGTCCTGTGCCACTCAGCCTTGGAGCCAGCCAAGTATGGACTGGAACGTCTAGTAACTGTGAGCTAAAAAAACCTTTTTTTCCTTCATTTTGGGTGTCAGGAATTTGTCCCAGCCACGAGAGAAGAGGAACTGAGACAGAGAATAATGCACGGCAGTAATAGCAGACTGTTTCAACAGGCAGCATTCATGAAGAGTTCTCCCCGTCCGTGGTCAGGTCCAGACTTTAACTACCTATGCCAAGGTGCTTTCTCTCTTGCCTGGTGACCAAGTCCCTCATTCCACTATCCGCATAGTTACTCACATTGCTACATTCATTTTCACAAATGTAGGCTACATTTAGACCAATAGCAACCAATGAACCTATTGAGGACATTTGTTATTACCAAAAAAATTACATTTACATTTGTTAACTGATACATATTTCATAACTTCTGGGTTCACATCATTTTGCCACACAACATTAGCATAATTTTAAACAAATTAGAGAATTTATAATAAGTATTAAAGGCAAACTCTCTTCCCTGCAATATTCATTAATGTCTCAGTAAGGTTATTTGATCTTTCCATGGGGAATATCTTGCTAGATAATTAATTCATTTCTCTAAGAAAGAATATCTAGGAGGTTAATAAGATTTATAGATGTATTAAACTATAAGTATATTCATAATCAGATCTGCTTCAGTTTTGGAAACTTATCTTAAAATTACAAACATTATGATCACTTTAACTGTTTGCACGATAAATCCATGTTTCTTCACAGAAGCCGAGTTCATCCTATCTTAGCTTTTCCAAAATGAGACTAATTTACTAAAATTTTACATAAAATGTGGCGACCACATATATTATATAAAAAATGGCCAGTTCTCTCCCTAACGTTTGCAGTTTTCAGTAAAAATATTGAGCTTATATAAAATCTGCCTTTCAGCACTTCTGCCACACTATAAGTCCATTGAGCAGACATTTTAATTATGAAAAAAAAGACTGATTAAAAAATTATGAGGAACCTCTCCTGTATGAGGGACTTTGGAAAGCAATTACATGGGAGTTGCAAAAGGGAGTCACATACATGCAGCTTTCTAATTGCCCTTTAGGCCATACCAGAATGTATCTTGAGGCAGGAGTGTTCCTCTACCTAAGGAGCCCATATGTTCTCCGCTGTGCTCATAGCCTCCTGTTACATACCATTTCCTGTATCATGATGTCCTTTATCCAGTCAGGACATCTGTCACATAACACCTTGCCAACCTTATTTTTATAATCCCTCTATCAGTGAGAGCGTGTGGTCCTGAACATGCAGTATGTGATGATTCCCACAGATCATAGCCTTGTGTCTGCTGTGGGAAGAGCCTTGCTATCCACACACGCTGCTTAAGCCATTCCTCACATTATTAATCAATGCTGATTAAACAGTCTGCAAGGTTGTTTCACCCAGGATATGTAGGACTCATATCTTTCCTGATGATGCAGAAGCACAATGCAAAGACCCGGGGACTCTGGCAGCATTAGCACTTCTACCCTAAAATTGAAAGTCGATGTCAGTTGTTGGGCAAGGTGACACATCTCCCTGATTTAAGCCACTTTTTGAGCAGACCATCCACATATCTCCCCTCAAAATCTCCATGCTCAGTCCCAGGACATTTTTATGTTTTACAATAAAATTTTTTTATTCCTTTCTCTCCTATATTTAGAGCATTTCTCCTTGAAGGAAAGTGGGCAGAATTTTTTCCTGTCTTTCTTGGCAAGTGCATTGTGATTGAAACTGTGTTGGAAATTCACTTCCAGATCTGTGTGCCCTGGTGGGCAAGGATCCCTATAACACATTTAGATCTTCTTCAAGAGAAATTTGTAATCTTTTATAGCAGAAAAGCATCTCCAAACCTACAAAACTACTTATCCATTTTAGAGCACATAATATATACTCTGAATATTACTTCTTATACATACTAGTTGACATTGTGTTACATCCTCATTTTATAGGATACTAAGTTGCTCCCTAGTCCAGTGAAGCTTAGGGGAGATGTAGGTGTGGCTTTCTTGACCATAAAGTTCTATTACCAAAATATAGTAAGATGTTGATATGAATTTTATACTTCTGTGAAAAAAAATGATGAATATGCCAAATGTTGCAAAATAAGCCATAGAGAGCAAAGTTGAACTGAATATTTTTTCCTTTCATAGAATACTTGAACTTGAGGCATGAACTAGTCTAAGTGAATTATTTATTTATTTATTTATTTATTTATTTATTTTACTTTTTTTTGCGGGACAGAGGTTCGAACTCAGGACCTTTCACTTGCCAGTCAGACACTTGTGCCCTGGAGCTATCTCCCCAGCCTATATTTAGATACAATTTTCATGATGTGTTCTGATAACGATTTTAAATTTTACACAGCGGTTTTCACAGAATTTGATTATTTTGCAGGCAGTATTGTGGTTTAAACGTAAAATTCCTTCCAAAGGCTCAAGTTTAATGTGCTTGGTCACTAACATAACGATAATACTAGGAAGCCGGATGATGTCACCCACCAAGACTATAGCTGAGTAGTTTATCAGAAAGTGGACAGAGTAGAGGTGCTGAGGAAGTGCTCTGAAGCCAGCAACGCATCTCCAGCTCTCACTCGTTTCTTCTCCCTGTGATTCCAGGCTACCAGGAGAGAAGAAATTGTCCATGTGGATTCTTTTCGGCTGTGCCAGTCCCAAAGAAATAGAATCAGCAGAACACAGATTATCCTTTCTGAAAACATGAACGCAAATTAAAATGTTTTACTTTTAGTTGAATTTTAGTTGAATGTCAGTTACTTTCTTCCCAGGAATGGCAAGAAATATATATCACACCTTTCATATATATATATATATATATATATATATATATATATATATATATATATGAATATATATTTATCATGTCTTTAAAAATATCTATATGAATATTGATCACACACACAATATATATATATATATATATATATATATATATATATATATATATATATAAAACACCCCTAAAATTATAAAAATGATAATAAATATTGTACTCATGGGCATCTTTCTAAATCAAAATTGCAGACGTCTTGCTCTACAGAGATCTATTGCTTATTTTCATTACTTGAAAACCAGTTACATATATTGTGTATCTGGGATACGATGAAAGTTGTGATCTAATTAATCCTTTCTTCTTTTCACTGCTATGTTTCTGTGTGCTACCTTTTAGGCCTACTCAGCACAAATGGACAACGAAAAAATAAAATGATATTTAACCAATATCATAACATAGCAAGCCTTTTCTGTTTTAATAATTCACTTTACTTTAAATATATAGTTTAATAATATTAAATGTGCAGAAAACAAAGCAGTTTTTATGTTTAAGAGGTTCACAAATCTGAAGTATTGAAGATTTAATTGCTAAATGTTGTTCTTCATTTCTTTCTTGCCATTTATCACTCTGTATAAATTTTTCCCTCTTGAAGTACAAATGGGAAATATAAAATCATGCCATCTGGAAAGCTATCATAAACAGGCAAAAAAATAAGAGCAATTCATTTCTACTTGGAATAGTTTGCAACAATATTTTTGTAAGAGAAATCATTCAAGGACAGTTGTCCTTAGTGTGCATGAGCAAATCATGCACAGAATAAATTGGGTGATGTTTAGTATAAATTTCGAAATCTAAGTACATTCCTATTCATATTTATTTTAAAAGAGTTTTCATAAAAGCAATTGACTAAAGTCATACTACGACTAAGCACAAGCTTAAGGGGCTATATTATTTTATTGGCCTTTATGTATGATTTCGTAGGCACAATATTTAAAAATGTCCTTTTTAAAAAAAAAACTGCTATTGGGCATTTTAAAGCTAGTCACATTGGCTGCTAATATCATTTCAGAAATTTCAGTAAAGGGTACACTATAGAATTTAGGGGAGTTTAATGCTTACTAGGTACTAAATTCAATAAATTATTTCAATGATAGATGAAACGTAATAGCTCTCTTTCCATGGGCATAAAGGGGATTTTAAGTGCAAACAGTAATTTATTTTGAGATCATATGCAAAGCATATCATTAAGTGCAAAGTGCATATCTTGCTCCTAATGATTTATTTCATTTAGATTTTTAATATTGAATATTTTAAAACATCAGTGTTACAAAGTCTGAAACACTTATGAAATCAAAGACATTTTGGGATACTTTCTAAAGATAAACTTCTACCTATTCCTAGCTCAAAATTGGGAGTTGATTGTGATAATTAGGCATTGAAGGAGTGTTTTCAAAAAGAATTTTGTGGCATCAATAATTTGCAAACTGTCTTAAAGTTA
>PVJA010045328.1:0-15705 GCA_004027025.1 Myocastor coypus
AAAATGAATGTTTAGTTATACAGGTCTTGCTTCAACTTGCCCTTGACCACCCAGCAAGATAAAAAAAATCCTTAATTACAATGCATGGAATGCAGAGCTAGATTGGTGAGATGACCTTTAGGAGGCTTAGATTCAATAGCCTCCAACATCACAAGCTTCACTGGTGGCACACTGCAATTGCAAAACCTTTGACTGTGTATGTATCTGCTTCCTCTTAGTCCAAAGAGAAGTATATTCTTTCCTTTTTTTTCTTTCTTTTTTCTAAGCAACATCAATAGGGAGGTGGGTCATGCCCACACACTGTACTCTGCAGAATGATTGTGAGGACAATATGCAATATGTCAACTTTCAAAGAAAAGAAGGGGGAAAAGAAAAAAAAAAGTAATGTGGATTTAGAAAGGTTAATGTTCAAGTGTTTGATCAATTTTATATACCTATATGTATTAATCTAAACTGATCTGATGATGAAAATATGTAATATAACCATTGTTAAATTTAAACAATAAAAAAATTGGAAAAAAAATTATAAATAAATAAATAAATAAATAAATAAATAAATAAATAAATAAGCAATCTGTTCAACAGATCTGAAGTAAGCCAGCAGTTCCAACCCCTGTTTTTACTTTCTTGGTCCGGGTCAAAGCTTGGAAGAAAAAAACATAAAACATCTGTATGAATTCTCTTACAGAGTTAAAACAAAACTTTTACATAGCTCAAATTCTATCTGGTGCCATAAGAGCCTAGAAGAAGACTCCATTTTCAAGATTTATATGAGGCATACATTCATGGGCTAGAAGAAAAATAATGCCACTGTTTAATGTATCTGTTCTGAGGATTGCTCTAATATTGTCATTAAAAGATGACCTAGTATCACTGATGACTGCAAAAATGGTTTCACATTGCTCTAAAATATTAGTCTGAAATAGACATTTTCATCTATTTAAGTTACTGCACTGAAAACTTGTGATAAAATGCAAGTGTGCTATCTAGAAGGGAATGAGTTAATCCTTGTTGGCCACTAATATTTCAGCCAGAATTCTTTGTTGAGATAGCTACTTTTACCTCACAGAGTGCTTAGAGTGAGCTACTTAAGACAGGTAAGTGAGCCAGAATGAGACATCTTCCCAAGAAAATGGGACACTGAATGAATGGTGGGTTTTCAGGTGGTACCTGGAGACCCTTGAGGATGAGAAAGGATTCCTAAATTACACTTTACCTCTTTTTCAGTATTTGTCCTCCTCCACAATAAATTCTTTTATTCACTAAGATCTTAGCTGACTTAGATGACTTGAGTTGCTTCTGATTCATCAAGTGACACCCTTCTGATGGTACAGGGCCTGCTGCCTTTTCTGAGCATGGTTGTTTGCTTCAGAAAGTAATCTCAGACTCAAAGTGCTCTACAGTTACTGAGGCAGATTTTCCAATGTGTAATCAGTTTGTGATAGAAAACAGTAAGATTTATTTTTAAAAAACATTTAAAAAGTCTAGTGATGAGACTAAGTGTGGTGGGAGCATGCCTGTAATCCCAGCTCTTGGGAGTCTGTAAACAGGTGGATCACTATGAGTCCAATCTAGTAGTGAGATCCTGAACACCCTGTAGACCTTCCCTAATAAATAAATAAAATAAAAATTCTAGTGATCAAAAATAGTCTTCCAATGTTCTATGATTGGTTGATCTATGTTGCCAATTACTCATTGCAGCCTGGTTTGCCAACTTTGTAGCTGCCCAGAAAATGATTAGGCCACCAGCAATGGATGAGACAGACAGGTATCAGAACCCAGTTCATAGAAGGGTACGTATATAGGAAGAGATCTTACTACAGATCTCTGTATGGGTAGACTGCCTCGTAAATTTATGGCAGAAAAACCACTAACATTCATCATCAACCAAAATCTGTAACAGATTCTTAAATATGCAATTGAAATTTCCAAAGCTACTTATTAATTGTTTTAAAATAGTGTTTCTCAAATTGGGCTACTTGCATGAGAATCATAAGAGATGCTTATGAAGTATGAATTCCTGGGTCATACCCCAGATGTAATGAATCACAAAACATAAGGAAAGGCCTTTTTAATAAGCTCAAGAGATGCTACTAAAGTGCACTCAATTTAGAAATCACAAATTTAATAAGCCTTGGTACTATAAACAGAAATATGCAGATCCGGATTGAATATTGATTACCTACTAAGCACCAGGTATTCTGCAATTTATGTTACTTTTCTGTGTTAAGTATTGTTGTTGACATATGTAAGCATTAGTGAGTTTGTCTCTCAGTCTAGAAATTCTAGATTTGAAAAGAAACAACAGGCTAGCCTCAAATCACAGTCTCTGAAAAAAAAAAAAAAAAGGCAAAAATGCTCCTTGAGATGGTAAGCAGAGACGAGAATGGGCTTTATTTTTAACAGTGCCTCTTACATTCTTTGCTTGTGAGCTAATGACTGCCTTAGCCATACTGTATACTACATGTCATGGCAAATGTCAACCTATGTCTTAAAAACAGGTATATTGCAGTCAGTTCATATAGCATTCATAATGCCTTCTTTCCCATACTTGCAATCAATATATTTAATTCCACAGCTTAAATATTCACTAAAGCACTAATGAGTGAAGCCTACTGTGCTAAATCTTTTATACATCTTATCTCATGGAATCATCACATTGCCAGAGGGAGAGAATCTCTTTTCTGTTTTATAAAAGGTGAATCAGAGAGAGTCCAATATATGTAAGTAGTTTAGTTAAAGTCACACATCTGGCAAAGTAGTGAGAGCCAAAATTCTGACATTTTATTGGCTCTGGTGTCTGACTCAATTGCAGACAGACTTGACATCTGAAATGATTAGAGGAGCCCAACAGATTATACAAATGTGGGAATTGGACCAGGTGTTCAATCAAATGGGATAGTGGGCCCTGTGGCCAACTAGAATGTCAGCCCACATCAGTACCTGAAGATATTTAAGTGCAATTTTTTAAACAAACAAGACATCCACAAGAGTAGCTGATGTAATTAAGAGTAGCAAGTGCAAGTTTTGATTTCTAAACTACACTACACAGCACTACACTGCACTAAATTACACTATGCTGCACCACACTACACTATACTACACTACACAGTGTTACAGTACACTAGACTCCTTTAGTAATTCAAGTTACTAATTGAGGGAAGTTCTGCCAACGTACAATTTCAATTACTGACAATAGTAGAGAAAAAGGCTTCAATTTCTCCTTGGAGTGTGCCATCAAGGTTCCTCCACGTGGTAGGATATTTTCTCTCTAGGTACATATTTATCTTCCTGCAAAAACACAATCTTTATAGAGTTAACCTCCATGGCTGAGTGTCAGTTCAACTCTAACTAACTTTCCTGAGGCAACACTGAGGCTGACAGCAAGGTCATAATGTTGGCTCAGTGTCATTAACAAGAGCTCAGCAAATCCAAAGAGGCATTTCTGAAGGAGGCTGATTTGCAAACTATAAACCTAAACTTAGAATCAATGGAGCAAGTAAAAATCTATCAACAGTCACTCAGGATAGGAGCCTCCAATACACTCAAAGAAAGTAACTCACGAACTTTAGGCCTGCATAAAAATAAGGATGTATAGTTAGTTGTTTAGAATCATAAACTCGCCTAAGCCAATTCGGTCATTCAAAATCATTAGTTACTCTCTTGTTGAGGATTAATAACATGCCATAACCTGATGCCCAAGTGGGACAGGTACTCTCAGACAAAATTCTGTTTCTTATTAAATAATAGCAATCTGGCATAAAAAAAATTACACAGCCTGTTAACTAAACTCTGCTAACTTCAGCTCACTTCCTTCTTCAATGTCCCAACATTAAGAAAGCATAAAGCTTCACTTGAGGAAAATAAGACAAAGTTCTAATGCTAGGATTCAGCTAACTAAGAACCCCCTCAAGTGGCTCCTCACAGATTAATTTACAAGCAAAACCTAAGTTATCCTTTCTTTTTTATGAACAGAATGCATTTATTTGGGGAAAAAAATCTTCTGTCCAAGAAAAGGATTGGGCAGTGCCAAGAGAGTTGTCCCTGGGAAGCTATCTCTTTCACAGGCTTTTATAGAGGAAAACCATGTGGTGAGGTGGGTCTAAGGTGGTGGAGAACATGGAAACTCGCTTAGGTGAGCATGAGGTGGGACAAAGATATGGTGAATCAATGATATTACAAGGACTGTTTCTCAAGTAAAATTGATTACATCCAGTAATGAATGAAGAAGCAAGTCATATAGCAAGTGGCCATGAACCCTGGACAGGGTCTCTTCCTGTTGGGGGTTGAGATACTGACTCATTTGGACCTCTTTCCAGGTGATTGATACCTATTTAGAATATTAGTCGGTGATGCCCATCCCTAGGAAAGTATGTAGCTGTATGTTTCCTCTTTTGTCTTGAGGTCTGGTCCACATGGGAGTGTCTGTCTCTTCGAAGTTACAAAGTCACCTTATCTTCCATCTTGTCTCCTGGAGGGCCTGGCCCTGTCTGACTGCCTATAATATTTCTATCTATTTCATCTGGCTACAACATACCCCACCTAGGGTATCATTTCTACCAGATAATAACATAGGTTATTAGATTCTTATATCTTTCTTCTGCTGATTTGAGAATAACTCTACAACAGTTCTAGGCAATCCACAAATGGTGGATATTGCTGATTTGACTAATGAGAACCTTAATATTAATTAGCAAAACTTCACTGGAAATAAACTCTTAGTGTACTTGTTGAATCACTTCTTGATTAGAAATTCTAAATATTACACAATCACTCCTGGACTTTGTGTTTCCCAGTGAACTTAACTGATGCTGCTGGAAGTATAAACTAAGAGTAACACATGTAAATTTTGAAATACTACATTTATGTGCTGTGCAGAAGTGGTAAATGCTCTGAGGAGCAAGTGTGAAAGGGAGTGTGAGGAATGGGATAAGAATTAAGAGATTTGGGTTTTAGTGTCAGCCAGTTACCTGACAATGAGTAAGTCTCTTTTTCTCTAGTTCTAGTTTTTATCATGTATAAAGTGGGGATGTTCTTCTGGAAGATCTCTGAGACTTTCATTCTTTCTTTCTTTTTTTCTTTTTTCTTTTATTTTTTTTTTTTTTTTTTTTGTTATACCCGGCTCAGTCTGCCCTGGGGGTGGGGCTGGCGCAGCACATGGTGCCAGGGATGGAACCTCAGTCCTTATGGCTGCCTAAGCTTCCCTAAGCAGGCACTTTAGACTGATGAACCATCTCACCAGCTCTCTGAGACTTCCATATTTGACATCCTGTCATAAATTTCTGTTCTGTTATTATCATCTCACTGAGGGAAAGATGATAGAATTTCCCTTCATCTCTTCTCTACCTTCATATGGCTATGAAGACAATATCAAATCCATTAAAACACTGGCTAGGCTTTCCATGGTTATGGTTTATTTGCTAATGTCAATTCTGCCACTACCAAATTTGATAACTTGGACAAGTTCCGAAACTTTATTGTGTCTTGGATTGCCCAATCTATCGTACAACATTACTTCATAGCATAATTGAGAGTTTTAAATAAAACAAATTTGTTTCCCTGCCCAGACCTGTGACTGGTGGGCATTCAGGTAGGAATTCTCTGCCTGTACCCCAAGCCAGTAGATATTCTTCCCTACATAGAAGCCAGCCCCGCCATCTGCTGTGCAACCCTGCAGAAATATTCCCTGCAGAGAGGCAGGGCGTCAGACCCTCCCAGCCAAACCAAGAGCTGAACATTTTGCCAGAGGAGCACAGCTAATTCACTTCCACAAACTACAGCAGGAAGAAGCTGAGCATAGCAGCCAGAACCAGGCAGGCACATCTGGACAAGATCAAACTTGGTAAATCCAGACCCAAGTTTAGTAGATGCTAACTGCATAACTTAACCAAAGGTCAGAGGCCACCGCTGTATACAGTGACAAAAAGAAAGAGCAAGATGCAATCTCAGGCCCTGTGCCCAAGCAGAACAAATGCAAGAGACACTAGCATAGAACAAAATGGTAAACAAACAGCTGAAATCTCTTAATTAATAGCAGCTGAAGTAAAGAAACAAGTGCAGAAACATATAGAGGAACTCAGATCAGAAATAACCTCTGAAGTAAAAATACATCTCTAAATTAATAGCATCTGAAGTAAAGGAACAACTATGGAAGGATAAAGAGGAAATCAGATCAGAAATAATCTCTGAAGTAGAAAAAGAAAGGATAGCTATAATGAAAGGCTTAGTAAATGCTTCTAACGAAGACATTGATAAAAATTACAGGAGAATAGAAAAACGATGGAATCCTTGATGGGCAATATAGGAAAGAAATAGATCACATGAACCAGTTTCAAAGAGATTAAGGAAAATAAAATCTCAATCCCGAGCTGCCAACACTGTATGTATGAATGAAGGTAAAGATAGAGTTTCAGATCTTCAAGACCAAATTGCGGCTAGTAAAAATATAAGAAAAGATCTCTTAAAAACAACTAGGAAAAAAAAAACTAGGATACAGGAAAAAATAATTTAACATCTGAAAGATGTTGCAAGGATGAAAAACATGAGACTAATAGGCATCAACGAGAAAGAAGTGAATATAAATGTGATAAAAAGAATATGGGCAGAAGTAATAGGAGAAAACTTCCCAAATATGAGAAAACAATCTGGCATTTAGGTAACTGAAGCACACAGAACTCCAAATAACATCAACCCAAATAAAAACACATGCAGATGTATAATAGTCCATATCCCAGAGGTCCAGCAAAAGAATAATGTACTAAAAGCCACTAGAAAGCATAAGGTCCTGAGTTCAATCCCCGGTCACACAAAATAAATAAATAAATAAATAAATAAATAAATAAATAAATAGCACTAGAGAAGAGCAACAGACCATGTTTAAAGGAAAACACATCAGAATAATGGCACATTTCTCTTCACAAATTACGAAGTCAAGAAAACCATAGGGCAAAGTGCTTCAAGTCCTCCATGAAAACAAATTCCTGCCAAGATTGCTATACCCCACAAAACTTCCTTTCAAGGATGAGGGAGAACTGAAATACTTCCACAAAAAGAACAGCTAAAGAAATTCATGATGTCAAAGCCAACCCTACACAGACTACTAAAAAATATCTTATAGAGGGAGCAAAGTGACCTAAACTCCATGAATGAAAGCAGAAACAGTTCCCCAAATAGGAAAACCAATTAAACACATGAGAAAAAGGGATAAACAATAGTAGGTAAAAAGCATGTCTTAATTGTTTGATCAATCTTATATACCTATATCTATTAATCTAAACTGATCTGATGATGAAAATATGTAATATAGCCATTGTTAAATTTAAATAATAAAATAAAAATAAAAAACCATGTCAATAATGGTTTAATACACTTCAGTTATAACCATCAATGTAAATGGATTTAATTTTCCAATTAAAAGAAATAGACTGGCACAGAGGATTAGGAAGAAAAATCCAACAATATGCTGTATACAAGAAACATACATAACTCATAAAGAAATTCATAGGTTGAAAGTCAAAAGATGGAAAAAAAAATACTACATGCGCCAGCATCTCAGAAAAAAAGCAGGGGTTGCAATGCTGCTTATAGATAGTCTGAATTTCAAACCAAGATTGATCAAATGAAATAAAGAAGGCCACTACACATGAATTCAGGGAAAAATTCAAGATTAAGAGGTAACACTCATAAATATGTGTGCATCCAAAATGGGAGCACCCAGCTATATAAGAAAAAAATCTAATATCCAGAACCACAATCTTATTTTATTTTTATGGCCAGCTCAACCTGCCCTAGGGGTGGAGCTGGCACAACATGTGGTACTGGGGATCAAACTGCGGCCCTTGCATTCACTTAAGATTTCCTAGGCAGATGTTTTAGAATGCAATACCATCTCACCATCCCCAAATACCACACTCTTAACAGCAGACCTTAACACCCCTTTATCCCAAAAAGATAGGTCAAGCAGACAAAAACTAGCAGATCTGAACTAGAACTTTGAACAACTGGACTTAGTGGATATATACAGTGTTCCACACAACCACTTTTGGATACACATTTCATTCAAAGCAAATACAATCACACTCAGAAAACTTATCTTCAGCAAAGGAGCCAAACATGTTTACAGGAAGAAAGATACCCTCTTTAACAAATAGTGTTGGAAAAACTGGATCTCTACATGCTAAAAACCAAAACTTCAACCAAATCTATCTCCATGCACTAAACTAAAGTCAAAATGGATTAAAGATCTAAACATTGAAACAAAAACACTAAATCTCCTGGAAGAGAAAGTAGGAGGAACTCTTGAATACAGTGGGGCAGGCAGTTTATAGACAAAAATCAGAATGCATGTTTAACACTTGAAAGCATCAACAACTGGTACCTACTCTTGCTGAGAAGTCTTTGCACATAAAAAGAAATTACTAACAGAGTAAAAAGACAACCCACAAATGTGAAAATAGTTAACTAATATGTATTCAGACAAAGATCATCTACATAGAATTTATAAAGAACTAAAAAACAATAGGTTCTCAAATTTCAAAGACCCAATCCAGAAATGGGCATCTGAGATGAACACACACCTCACAGAGGAAGAAATACTAGAAGCTTATAAATACATGAAGAAATACTCCACATCATGGGCCATCCATGAAATGTAAATTAAAACAACACTTAGATGCCATCTCACTCCAGAAAGAATGGCTATCACAATGAAATCAACCAAAAACTAATGTTGGAGGAGCTCTAGGGAAAAGGAACACTTCTCCACTGTTGGTGAGAACGCATACTGGTGCAACCATTGTGGAAATGAGTGTGAAAACACCGTTAAAAACTAGAACTGGCAAAAAAAAAAAAAAAAACCTAGAACTGGAAAGCTCATTCAATCCAGTGAACTTCCTACTTGGAATTTTCCCAGAAGAACTGAGAACATCGTATCACAGTGATGTTTGTGCTCTTATGTTTATAACAGTACAATTTGTGATAGCCAAATCTTGGAAACAACCAAAATGCGCATCACCTAAAGAATGGTTAAAAAAGATATTGTGTTTTTATATAATGGAATATTACTTAGCTATAAATAATAATAAACTCGAAGTCTTTATATATAAGTGGATGTATCTTGAAAATATACTCATAAGTGAAATAAACCAGGCCTACATGTGTAAATGTCATGCAGTCTCTCTACTGTAAGAACTCAGAAGAACTTAAAATGGAAAGGCATAATACAGCTAAATGGAAATCAAGAACTTAAGGATTAAGCAACGAAGAGACAGCAAGCAGAAAAATTAGGAAACATGGAAGGGGCAAAAACACGCTCTTATATGCGCAGTATGAATTAGACAGTGGTCCTAAGAATCTCCAACAGGTTTTTGACACTCAGAGTAGCAATGTGTAAAACTAAAACCTTGCTTGGAATGCCTGTCATTCTGGTCTTTCAGATGTGTGCTGCTTTAATATCACTTCAGTTATTGCTATACTCTCTCAAGTAAATGTTTGTTTTAAAAAACAAAGCAAGGATGATGAAAGAGAATAAGAGACAAGGAAAAATATCATGGGGTTGACCTTCTACAATTCTGCGTATGATTAGATTTCTAAATTGCTGTGTAAAAGTTCACAACTGTTTTTTATCACATTCTATAGGGATTTATTAGAATATCAATGATCAATGAAAAATACCACTTCCATGTCAAGTCTAAGGCTTTTGATATTCAGAAAGACAGTGATGTTAAGCTGAAGTATCTATGATATAGCATAATAAGATCCCTAAGCTTCTCTTCTGGAGGGTTAACAACTTAAGCTTGTAAACCAAAAAATTAGAGAAAAAGAAGGGCAGACTACAAGGATAGCCAATATTTTGACCCTAGTTCTTGAGGACTCAAGAGGTAAGAGAACCTATGCTGTAACATCCTATAACTCAGTGGTGTCCAAAATTTTCTGTTCATGGAGATTACGGGGCTACAGAGAAAAGGGATCAATGATGTATAGTGTTCCTAAGGAGAGTCACCTAGAGAGAAATCATTCTCTTGGGCTTTTACAGAAAGCAAACTGGTCAAGCAATGGCCATGACTCATCCAGACGACAGCTGATACTGACAATAGTTCTACAAAACACTGTACTTGGTGTCAAGGTAAATCATAAGATTATTTAACTCACCTTTTCAGATACAAAAGTTACATGCTTTGTTATATAGGTCTTGCTTTAACTTGGCCTTAACCATCCAACAGAAAAGTTTAACCACAAGGCATAAAAATTAAGGCCAGACAAGTATGCTGTGCCATAAAAGGCTCAAGTCAACAGCTTCCAGCAATGACAGTTCTACTGATATCCCACTAATATTGTGAAATATTAGACTATGCATACAACTACTTTCTCTTAGTTCAATGAGAAGAAATATTTGTACCGATACTGTCTAGAAAAGTTAGCATGTCTGTATCTTGTACTCTGAACAACTACTATGAAGACAATGATATTAATTACTGTGGCTGTCCTACTAACATGTTTTGAAATTATCTCATCATTTCTTATTAAAAGCAAGAAAACTAAAAGCCAGGTGTGGTGGTGCATGCTTATAATCCCAGCACTTGGGAGGCTGAGGCAAGAGGATTGGTGCGAGTTCAAGACCAGCCTGGGCTAGAAAAGTGAGCTCAAGGCCAGCCTGAACTGCATAGCAAGACCTTGTCTCAAAAAGACAAAAATGAATAAATAAATATAAAGGTAATGAAACAAAATATACAAATAAATAAATCAAACAAATCCACATAAAGCACATGTAATAAATACTGCCTGGCACAAATTGTATTTTATTATCCATATTGTTATCAGTTTAAGATATTTTGAGCTTTTTATCTTAACAGCAGAAACCAGGATTCATTTGAAAAATGAAATTCATTGTCACTTTAGGAATTAGATTTCCTTCCTGAACATCTGTTCTCTGAGATTTTCCGCAGCTCTCAGTTCTTCGCCACATGCAAGAAACCAGCATAACATACCCCCTAGATCACCAGCCTCTAGCCTAACCTGTAATGTTCTCTCACCCATGCATCCAAGTTGGCCCATCGGTTTCCTTGTTGGTAGTGGCAGCTACTCAGATACTCTATGATTCATAAACTGAAATACACAATCTAAGAACTAATGTATCAAAGAGCAGACCTAGAGTCTTATTTTCCAAAGACACTATCTTTATCTCTAATTTGATCTACTTCCAATCACAAAAATGAGTCAGCTGTTCTGTGACAGTTCATTATATAAACAGGGCACATTCTGACTTCTGAAAGGTCCAGGAGACATCCGCTTGTCCTCTGAAAGTATATTCTGAAGAAAGCACTTCGGCAAAGCACCTATATGACTGGCTTTGCAGTTAGGCCACGGAGCTTCTCTCAAAAAACAGTCAAGGAAAAGCCCCAACAGGCATCAGGAAAAGGAGCAAGAGTTCACCAGGACCTCCCTAGTAGAAGACATTTCCTTTACTGGCTTTGGGAAGTATAGGACTATTAATATATGTGTTTATTTCATAGACTTGGGAACTAAGATCCTGGGGAATTGAAAGAAGCACTGCTCTTTGTTACCTATGCTTTAACACACTATGTGCATTGCTTATGTTTTATCCTGGTTTGCTCTACTTCTTTGCAACACTTAATAGTTGATTATTCCTTTAGTATCTCACCATCTAGATGATGAAAACTCAACATACAGTCACTTTTAGCACTTTTCTTGGTCTGAGAAATTCCTCAACTAAATACCACAATCTCTTAAAGCAGTTTAGTTAACTGCATACAAGAACTACTAATGGTGCCCTTTATCCTTCTAGTTTTTGCCAGGTCCAGCTCTTAATAGCCATAGTACTTTTCGATCTATAAAACATAAAAAGAAGAAAATAATGAGGAAAGCTTTGTTGCTCCCCACATAAAGAGTTTTTAAAATGTAGTTATCTATGGTCACTCCTGAACCATGTAAAACCCAAGGGTCAGGAGTGATCATAGATAACTACATAGATAACTTTACTCTGATACAAAGGGTTGTTGTTTGCCTCTTACCTAGTGGAAATTTGTTTCTACTACAGAGATTGGGAGCTGTTGAATGGAAATGAATAGTAGTCAATTGGACTGCCTGAATTTCAGTCTTGGCCCTCTCTCTGGCCATACAACCTTAGACAGATTACTTAACTTTTGTGAGCTTCACTTTCTCATCTGTGAAATTGCAATGAATATAATAATAAGTACTTTGTAAAGTTGTTGTAAAGATTAAATGAGATCATCCATGCAAAATATTTATGGTGCTTTGTGGCAGATATTAATAAGTGCTGGCTACTACAAACAACGTAGTAAGGTGGCTGGCAAATGAAATAGGAAAAGAATTAGTCAATATCAACCTGTGGAAGAAATTCTTATGCCTGGCCATTTGGAAAACCCCTCCAAACAAACCTGTGCCCTCTGTGAATCTGAAATTGAAATACGCTGGATTAAGTAGTCTTTGAAAATTTACAATACCTTGAAAGTAAGAAACTTGATTTGAGGCAAAAGAAAATGGAAAGAAAAACTTAATAGGGATTACTTAAAAGAGCATATATACTACTAAGTCTACTCATTCTATCATTAAATGAAATTCTCGAGAAAGTTATAATCTCCTCTAATTTTTTCTTTGTACTAGATATGATTTTATTGATATCTATTCAATGTGCACAGTAACATGATAGTCACAGTCCTTGCTAGTTTAAAGGAGAGAACAATCTTTCTTCCAGTGTAAACAAATGTGTTCTTGTGTCTTGACTATGGCAGTGGAAAAGTGAATCCTAGAGGCTTCCCTCAGAAAAGTGAAAGTAGATGCCAAATGAGCTTTGCCAGACATGATTTGTCTTAGTTCTTTAATGGTGGGTGATGTGTGTATGGAGTTTAGAACATATCTATTTGAGTTGGTAGATTTTCTACTTTTGATGGTGCTTGGCCATGTCATGCTCAAAATAGCCAAGGAAGGAGACATATAAATGGTTAAAAGAGAAATCTTGCTAAGATTTTCTAGCATTTCAGTGTCCATTCTCTGCAGAGCAAAGGTTAGCTAACTGATTCCACAAGCAGAGATTAACCAGAAAGGATCCTGCTTTGTCTCACCAGATCATACGGGTATTTTTCTCCTCTCACCTCCTCTGTATTCTGGGTCTGGTCTAATACCATGCTGTCTCCAGCAGGCCAAAATTTTGCTGATGATCAAAAGTAAGATCTTTTTTTCTTTTGTATCCCAGGATACACATATCCTACAAGCATCACTACCTCTTCTCAATCCAACCCAAGCCTGCTGCCGTGTTTTCTCATGCATGATATATGGACTTTTTTTCAGAGGAGAAAGTTGAAGAACAGAGAAATTAACTGTCTACCAAAGGCCACAGAGCTAGTTTGTAGCTGGCCTGCGATTGCAACATAGGTCCTGTAACACTTGGCACTTCTCTGAAGTGTTTTCCAAACATAATCCTTCTTCTCTTAGCTTTCACTGTCATACAAACCTGTCATTTTTAAATGGCAACCTTGTCAGTTTCAAACAGGTGTCAGAGAAGAGTAAATCCATAGCAAGTCAACTGGAAATGTCAGAAAATATGAGCTTTCAGGTGCCATGGTTAATGGTCAGCAGTGAGCAAAAGAAAATCTCAAAATCCAGTGTAGATTATAGATTTTTGGAGCTAAGTCAAGTAGTTATTATACAACTGCCTTATTTTGTGAATGAACAAAACAAGAAAAGATTTGTCAAAAATGGTGAAGCTTCCTGATTGCAGAAGATGAGAATTTAGAGTCCCATTTTGACCATATTCTGCCATTTCATCAACAGAAAACTGTACTAATGCAGCATCAAAACATTTATTACTTTACTAATTTCTATAATCTATTCTGTAGTTATTTCATATGTACAGGTCATATTGGCCCAACTTAATTTTTAATATATAAAATATTTTAGTGTTTATAAAAATTAAAATGTAATAACTCTCACTCATTTTAAAAACCTTCACAAATATATTTTAAAAACCACTCTGAGGGCCAGTCAAATAGCTCAGCAGATTACAGTGACTAAAAGCAGGCTCAAGGGCCAGGGGTTCAATAACTGAGCCTGCCATTCCAGCCCTGCCCCCAGGACACACTGAGAGGGCAATTGAGACTTGACATGGTGGCACACGCCTGGAATCTCAGCTCTTGGGAGGCTATAGACAGGCAATCACTATGAGTCCAATCTAGTAGTGATAACCGAAACACTTTGTAGACCCTCCTCCAAACGAGATTACTCAGGTGCAGTAAAATCATTGAGTTTTAACATATGTTCACATTTGCATTCTGCCTTTTAACTTTAAACTATATTACAAACACTTTTCTAGACTCTACTAGAATCTTCTTTAAAAAATGTTTAAGTATTTATAAATTAGTGTATCACGTGGTTATTAGACGACCTATATGACATCATCAAATATATTTGTATAATTTATATATTTGTACAATATAAATAGAGCTGGGCCAAATTTTGTTCATGTTGATGGATTCCCAGGTCGCTGAGGATTACAAATAGCCTCGCGTTCCTGTGATGTTTACATTGTTGCATAGTTCTAAATACAGTAATACAACAAAATACTTTTTTGCCT
Source organism: Myocastor coypus (assembly GCA_004027025.1). Lineage (NCBI taxonomy): Eukaryota > Metazoa > Chordata > Mammalia > Rodentia > Myocastoridae > Myocastor > Myocastor coypus. The sequence goes on from PVJA010045328.1 coordinate 14,609, forward strand.
TTGGTTGCCTTGGCCCTTTTGTTTACTTATTTATTTATTCACTTATTTATTTATTTGGTACAGGTCTCCCTACACACCTATGGCTTAGAGTGACCTTCTTGTCTCAGTCTCCCCAATGTGATTACAGGCACGCACCGCCAAGCCCAGACTCAGTGGCCTACACAGCGGGCCTGGAGTTCTGGGGCTAGCAGGCCGTAGGGTACCAGGGATTGAACCTGGGTCTCTGTGATTACCAGGCAGATGCTTAGCCTCCCTAGCTATCTCCCCAGCCACCATGGCTTTTCTTAAATGATCATTATTCTTGCACCACATAGGGCAACAAAAGGAAGGATTTGATCTTCTGTCCTCCATAAGGTACCTGTTATATAACTCAAAGCAAACAGTATAGAAGTAGTGGCTATTCTCAGAAGCTATATTCTCTGACTTTAATTCCTGGGTCTATCTCCTGCTTGTACAACCATGAATGAGGAATTCAACTCTTCCATACTTCAGTTTTCCTTTCTGACAAGTGGAGAGAATAGTAATATGTAAGGTTATGGTAAGAAATAAATTATGAACATATAAAACATTTGGCATGTAATTAACACTCAAGAATTGAGTTGTTGCTGTTTTATTTGCCAAAAGGAAAAGGTACTAGACCTGGAGAAATCCTATGTTTTTGTTCCATCTCTACTATTATCTAGCTGTATTATCTTGCAGGATTTATTTTACTGGTTTAAGGCTCAATTTCTTTAGCTACAAAACTGGGATGATAATGCCTGGTTGTGTAACTTGCAAAGATGTTATGAGAGAATTAATATTATGGTGCTTTGAAAATCATGAAGTAGGGGCCAGGGAGATAGCCTAGTGAATAAGTGCTTGCCTGGCAAGCACAAGGTCCTGAGTTCAATCCCTGGTACCGCAAAAAAAAAAAAAAAAAAAAAAAAAAAAAAAAAAAAAAAAAAAAAAAAAAAAAAAAAAAAAAAAAAAAAAAAAAAAAAAAAAAAAAAAAAAAAAAAAAAAAAAAAAAAAAAAAAAAAAAAAAAAAAAAAAAAAAAAAAAAAAAAAAAAAAAAAAAAAAAAAAAAAAAAAAAAAAAAAAAAAAAAAAAAAAAAAAA
>PVJA010045329.1:0-15696 GCA_004027025.1 Myocastor coypus
TTTTTTTTTTTTTTTTTTTTTTTTTTTTTTTTTTTTTTTAATATGTTGTGCTATCTCTGGCTTTTCCATGGAATCCAATCAGTCTTATATTTTTCTTCATCTACCATAAGTTGGATTGATATTTCATAGTGCTTTGCTATTTTTAAGAAATCTTCTTTTTGTGATCCCTAACCACAACTCTATCTTCTGTATTTGATATTCTATCCACATATCTGTTCATTCTGCTGTATATACTTTCAATAGGACTTCTAATCTAGATATGTTTGAATCTGTCTCATGGACTTCATTTCTTTCCTGGATTGGCCATTCATGGTTTGCTATATTTTCCTAAACTTCTCTATTTTTAAAATCTAAACCTGTATCTGCTCTAAATTCCCTAAACATATCCTGCATTATGGGAATGTTCTCTGTAATTATCACAGAAATAATTTGTGATTTGATTTTTTCTAGAGCCTTATTCATCTGCTTTGTTACTTCCATTGTTACCACTTTAGAGAGTCCAGATGAGAGATTTTTGAATTCTTGTGTTTGCCTTTAGTGAGCTGTAAGTCTGGGGCTCCATCTTACTCTGTTTTTTTTTTTTTTTTTAGATTCACTCTTTTATTGATGTTTGTAAATTGCTTATTGCAGGAGGCTTTATTATTAGGATCAAGGGCCCTGAGCAAATGACTGCTTCTCAATGATATCTTCCAGGTATAGTTAGCTTTTGGGTTTTGAGTTTGTTGCAAGATCTAGGAAGATGGTGGAGCAAGCCACCCCGACACTGGGAGCCACTAGATGGAGCCAACCCACATTTTTCTGAGTTCTGAGCTCAGTTGTCTCTTCAGTAAAATGGCAAACAGGCAGTTGCCATCTCCTAGGGGATATCTGAACCAAACAATTCATTGGGCATTGCAGTCCACCACATTCAGTGCTCCATTTCATTGGTGGATTTCTCTGTGAAGGGCTTTGGAGGTTCTAATAGTCGTCATGAGTCTAAATGTTTGAGCTGCTCCTGCCACATAGTGAGCCACTGCTTAGGGAGAAAATCTTGTTCGTCACCTCCCTCTTATGCCTTGAAGTTCCTCCCTTTTCTCTCTCTGTGAGCTTCTGTTCTGGTTTCAGATCTTTGCAGGGTCCTGTGGACTCACTCCTTCTTCACAGTGTTGTATTCCAGCATTTGGACACCAAATCTCAAAGAGGCTATTTCTCTGTTGTTTACCACTCATCTATCTTTTCAGCAATCCATATATTATTTAAATTTATTACTTTGAAATATTTTGTTATGCAAAATATTAAATTTAAATAGAAGAGTAGCATGAGTCTTTAGTATCTAGCTCTGTCATCCACAATTTGTTGCTGATTTTGTTTTAACTACAGTCTCACCCTTTATACTAAAATATTGTTTTGAAAATATTACTTCCAGAAATATGCTTGTAATCCAAAATACTTGCATGCCAAAGCAAATTTAACCATAAGAAATAATGAAAAACCAGATGATTATAACATACTTATATGATTGCAATAATTTAATATAAAATAATAAAGAAAATACAAACTATGAAGACAAATAAATAAATTAACCTTCACTTTTGAAAACTCCATGACTAGTATGAATGAGGCAAGAGAGAGAAGAGCCATTATGTGGGATGACTTTCACTATCACTAATGGAATCACTCCTATCCCTCCTACTGCTCAATTCTATTATACAAAACCCCATAGTCTCAGGTAATCATGTCACATTGGGCATCAAATTATACTTGTATTGCAAGACAACACTTGTTTATCAGTTTGACAATCCGTTTGAAATGTGTGTTCATCTTGTAGAACTCTCACAGAACAAATTACTCAGAATGCAAGGTTTTACTGTATGTGCTAATTTGTTTCATTTTTGCTATGGGTTTGTCTTAGTTCATTGAAAAGAAAGCTTTGTGCTATGTGTTTATTTCTTTGTAAGTATCTTTTTGGTTTATATCTTGTGCTTTGAGTAACTACTCTGAAGACAGTGATACTTAGTGTATTTAACTACCGTTATTCTCTTATTATTTGATTATGAAATTTTGTTTTATTTTTCATAAAATAAAAGATATTCCAAGATAATTTTTTTGGGTCTTTTTTGAGACAGGATCTTGCTATGCAGTTCAGGCTGGCCTTGAGCTCACTTTTTTGTAGCCCAGGCTGGTCTCGAACTCACACTGATCCTCCTGCCTCAGCCTTCCAAGTGCTGGGATTACAGGCACGCACCACCATGCCTGGCTATTCTAAGATAATTTTTTCATTTCTTGCCCTGTAATGGAATATGACTCTGTTTCCTCAAGGCTGCTTAGTACTTTTTAGTGGAAAGTACTATGGAGACTACAGTTCACATGATAGAAACACTCATGGCTGCTATGTTAGTTTTTGCTTTTAGTCTTTTTAGGACAAAAAACATACATCTTAAAAAATAAAATGCATTGAGCTTATATATTATCATTTTAATCCAGAAACATATTTCACACCAGAACATGAACAAAGAAACAAAGTCCTGATATTTATATAAATTTTGAAGATTTTAATTATTTGTTATAAAATATTTTATGTCTCCTGTTCTTTCAGGTAAGTGATCTATTGTTTGAATTTCTATAGCTGTTTATATATTAGTATATTAGCTCTCTATCTAGTAACCACAGTATTAACTTCAAACAATCTTGCTTTGTTTTAAAGTTTATTTTCAGCACAGGTCTCAGTTCTTATAGAAACCTTTCTTGTCCCTAAAGATTTGTCACTTACTAGATCTTTACTTTGAAGGGAACTGTTTATCAGACAGTGGAAATGGCAGTCTCAAGTAAGTTGAAGTCAGAGCCCAGGGGAACTACATGGCCCTTCATATTTGGGCGGCAGCTGTATGTATTATTTTAGATGTGGCAAGAGATAAAATGTATAGAGTGGATAGGAATTAGATCACAATAGATTTAGCATAGTAGTACTTTTATTTTTATCCTGTAGGCAATTTAATAAGAATTTTAATAGAGAAATGGTTTGATTAAATTTACATATATAAAAGGCCTTTGTGTTATGTTAAAAGTGAACTGAGGTTGGGGGAACAGTAAGTAAGCTAATGAGTAATGTAAAAGTTTAGATGGATTTGAAAGATATTTAACAGATGCAGTAATCAGGACATGATGATCAGTTTGATGTGGACAAGAAGCTAAAGAAGATGAGGCTGATGTTTAGGTCTGTGCATCCTTCAACTATGTGGGTGATGTTTTTGTTTAGGGAAATAGTATAGAAGAAGGAACAGTTTTATTGTTGGCATGTGAGTGTGGCTGAGGTGGGATGGTAGTTTCTGTTTAGGTATCATCAGCCTGGAGTGCACTGGGCTTTTGGGTGGAGGTGTCAATACCTGCACACACAGAAACATCTTTATATATAAGAACTCAGACTTGGCTTCAAATCACAGCTCTGCTGCTTCCTATCTGTGTGATCTCACATAAGTGACTTAAACTTTTTAAATGTAGTTTTATAATTGTAACAAGAGAATAATGGTAGGGCTCAGGAGATAGCTCAGGAGCATAAGCACCTGCCTGGAAGGCGCAAGGTCTCAAGTTTAATCCCTGGCACCAAACAAACACACAAGCAAACCAACCAAAAAGAAAGCAAACTAAACCAACCAAAAACAAAAAAACCCAATAATAGTATCTAGGTTATGTGTCATTGTGTGAATTAAATGATTTAGTTTTTAAAAATTTAACATTGCCTGTTATGGTCTGTCATGTGGTACAGGCTTCTCAGAGGTAGCTGGATCTAGAATTTGTCATTGATTTATGTTCCGATGCTGGGATTAAGGTTGTGAGTGCTATACTTACTCTAGGGAGGGTAGCCTGTATATATATTAAGGGATAGGACGAGGCTTGTCCTCTGTCTCTCTCCACACACACACACACACACACACACACACACACACAGCTTTTACTGTCCTCTGTAACCATGAACTGTTGCCTCTTTGCCATATGCCATCCTACCTTGGAGGCAGGATATGGAATATAGACTGAGACCTCTACAAACTGTGTGAGCTGAATAAACCTTTCCTCTTTTAATTTTGGATGCTGGGTATTTTGTCTCAGCAATGAGAAAAGTGAGTAAGAGTACTAATAAGAGTATGTGATAACTTCATAAGAGTATGTGATAACTTCATAAGTAGTTATTATTATAGAATAGAAACTGCCAGTATCTTGTTTTGAGCCATTAAATGGATTTAATTTTTTTTTTAGTAAGAACACTGAGAATGAGAAGAGAGGTGGGAAATGTGGGCTATTAGGGAATTAGGATTAACTACAATGAAACCTCAGAAATTTTGTTACTTCAACCTTCCCACTGTCTCCTCTGGCCTCAACAGGTTATTTCAGGTATTACTGGAAGAAGCAAATATAATCTTTGCCTTATAGTTAGTTGTAATATGTTATTACTATTCACTTCTATCCATTTGCTGAACACAAACTTGTTATGATACTGGCGGGTATTTTTCTAGAAGGCGAAAATATCCTAGAAATTACATGCTTAGATTGTAGTCTTCATGGTGCTTATATTTGAGGAGCATCTGCTTTATATTGGGTAGCTGAGGAAAGCCTCTCTTAGGAGGTTATTCTTAGTATCTCATCATCAGTAACAGATAGCCATGTAAATATTGGAGGGAGAAGCATTCTAGGTAGAGCCGGACTCGAACGTGGGAGTAAACTGAATGTATTCAGAGGACCTTAAGAGGACACCAAATCAGTGGCCAGTGTGGTGGCAATGTGCCTGTAATCTCAGCGTTCTGGGAGGAAGAGGCAGGAGGAAGATTGAAAGCTCAAGCCCACCTTGGGGAATTTAGTGATTGGCAAGACCCTATTTCAAAAAAGGCAGGGATTCAAGGGAAGGCAATGGGAAAATTGAAAGGCAGAGGCCAGATATCTGGCAGTGGTCAGCTTAGCTAGGGTCCTCTAAGCCTGGGGATTTCGATAACTCAGAAAGCTTTTAGAAGGCTTTGGCAGGAGAATAGTGCACTCTGATTTACATTTTTTAAAGGATAACAGGGGAGACTAGACAGGAGGCTAATGAAAGTGTCTAGGCGAGATGCTTTATTTTCTACTCTCTCTCTCTCTCTCTCTTTTTGTTATTAGCAGGCAAAAACAAGCTCAATCTTGAAATCCTTGGTTGCTTGGAAGTCTCAAAAGTGTCCTTGAGCTGATTTCTCTCAGGAAAGATGTGGTGATTTTCTAGTGCTGTGGTATTTGAAGATGCAAGCAGTGATCATTTATTGAGTGACCTAAGCCTTGCTTTTAGACCAGGAGCTCATGCCTGGGCCTAAAGAGCAGGAGCATTTGTTCAGTTACTTTTCTTACCAGTTTGTCAAAGGGTCTTTGGACCCCATAAGGGCATATGTTGCTAGACACATTACTAAGTACTGTGGGGTTTGTGGGGTTACATAGAGCAAGAACACCAATGGTAGTGTTTGTTCTCTAAGAGCTCGTAAGGAAAGAAATAAAACATGAACTAAGAATTAGGAAGAAAAATGAGCAAAATCAGGAATGGACAGACTAGGCCATGTGATATTTAGGACAAATATTGAGATGAAAATAATTTCCCTTCAGTTTTCTCCCTGAATGTTTTTACTTATAATTCTTAAAATGAGAATTTTGCCTTATAGTCACTTATCATAAAAGCCACAAGATGGCGAGGTTGCTCCTTAAAATGAAAGGAGAGAGAGAGCGAGCAAGAGAGAGAGAGAGAGAGAGAGAGAGAGAGAGAGAGAGAGAGAGAGAGAGAAGAGCAGAGCAGAGGCAATTTCCTCTCTTCTTTTGTACAACCTCCTTTATTTTCCTCATCCTTTACTTCAGTATAAAGAACTAACATGCTTACTTTTTTTTCCTTTAATTTTGGACACAGTTATATTTGACATTGTAGAGGTAAATATAAAGTTAAAAGACCTATTTGAACCTCATGATTATCTATTTCCAGTTCTTTGTCAAATTTTTAATAAATAATTACATTTTCCACATTTTCAAAAGGATAATTGTAGCTATCTACTCTTTTGGTGTCAGTTCTCTACTCTTAAACTTTATGTATTGACATTAATACTTATAGATGGTATTGGTAGTATTTTTGACTCATGTTACAGAAAAAATATGCTAATATTATCACTGTCAGCTTCTTTTATATGATTAACAAGTATAAGTTTCCAAGTAAAAAAATATCAATTTTATACTCAATGTAATTTTGCTATTTAGAAGATTTGCTCTCATCACTTCAACATACCTTAAGGTAGTTTTCTTTTGGTTAGTGTCAATATTCTATGGAAAATGTAAGCATATATATTATTGATACAGTGATTGATTAATGTTTATGTAGTCCTCTCTGTACTTGTGCTGTCTTACCAAGTTAAATCCTCAAACTAAATCTGTGAGATAAATGCACATATCTTCATTTTAAAGATAACCATATGAAAGGTCTGGGAAATTTAAAAATTGTCAAAGTTTTACTAGTTGGCAGAGCTATAATTTTAATCCAGATTGTTTTTATTCCCAATTGACATTCTTTTTTCCCCACTATGCCTACTGCTTTCAGTAAGAGTAACTATATATCTCTTTAATAGAAATACATGGAAGTTGCAATTTAAAGTAATTAGGATATTCGTGCCTTCTCCTTGTACACCACAAAAGGAGAGTTTGTATCACAAGGCAATGATGGTGAACTTTTATTTAGTAAGCTGTTTGTTTCCTGAGCATTTTTTCATAGGCCTTTTATTTAGAATACTGTGTGGATTTGTGCTGATGGTAAGAGCCTCTGTTTTTCCCTTTCGAGGGATTTGGGCTTCTGGCCAAAAGCACCTGCTGATTGTTCCATTCCTGGGAGCACTGAAGCTGACCCCTTCCTTTGGCTTCTGGTTGAGATAGCAGGTGGTCCCAGAGCACAACGGCAGGCCCTGACTTAGGCTGGCAGCCTCTCTCTGCTCCAGCGTGCCTGTGCTATGCCTGGACTACCAGCAGTTTGAAAACTGTTGTGTTGAAAGGGAAGCCTGGGCTGGGTGGCCATTACCAGCTGCAAACTAGGTTGCTCCAAAATTCATTCTCAAAGGCTTGGCACCATTTCTGCATTTTTGATTGAAAAATAGTGACTTTTACTATATTTTTCTTCATGTTTCTCTTCATATCTGTTTTTGCTTTTTTTAGATTTAAAAAGGGATATTCCAAATTTTATAAATTTTGTTTTTTGACTTGAAAGTCAAAACTGTCTTATCTGAATCCAGGCATATGAGTTTTTAAAAATGATTTTATTAATTTACTACCATATAGTAGTTTTAATTGAGAAATAAATATAGTGAAAGAAGACTGACTGAATAATTACTGAAGTTGGCTGATATAAATTCTTCCCATGTTTGCTTGGCATTTCCCATGCTAAAACACAAGGAGAGACATGTTATAACATATCTTGTCACTAATAATGATACATACCCTTTAAATTGTTTCTATAAGTGATAGTGTTATTCAATGATTTTATTTTATATATGTTTCTGATCAAGATTGTTCTGGTATTTAGTGCATCTGAGTAGGTTCATAGGTGATTAGATCACTTAATGACTCACTTTAATTTCTGAATTCACTCACATTTTATAGATTATTGTTTTTGAAAAAAATTTCAGCATCCAGCATTCATTCTTTCAATAGAAGTTTTTAAACCGCATTTAATATGATGGCATTAAAAAGTGAGTGTAACAGAAGAAATTTCTGGAATGTACACTTTAGTAGGAAGGAGACAAAATAGATAAATAACTGTGTTGGTAATGAAGGCTATAAAGGCAAATATAATTGGGCAGAGGGGATTAAGAGTGTGAAGTGACAGTGCTATGTTGCACAGGATAGACAGGGACAGTATTGGTGATGGTCTAGAGTATGCTAGCAGTGGAGTGGACTGGAGATCTGTGGGTGCCAGCAGGATGAGCTGGTGGGTTCCGTGGACAGCTCATTTGTTCACTCTGGTTGATAAATGGGATTTGGAGATACCTTCGTGTATCTTTTGATACAGCCTTATTACTTATTAGTTCCAAGACTGAAGAGCCCAAGAAAAGATTTTTGTGTTGTTTTGATTCTTACCCCTGTCCCCTTCTCTCTCCCATCTCAAAAAGAAAGAGAAAAAGAAATCTGATACTTTAAAAAATTATTATATTTTTGTCCAAATTTTGTTATTCATGTTTTCTTGGAGAAAATATGTAAGTAGGACCTGGGGAGCCATGCTTCCCTCACTTTCCATATTACCACATGCAGATGTAGAGTAACAGATGCTTCCTGGTGCCTGGGAGGTAAGTGACAGGGTGAATCATGCCAACACCGAGCTGGGTAAGGAGTGGTGGAGGCTGCAGAAAATGGGAGACTTCATTCCCTATGTAAAGGGGAGATCAATTTTCAACTCAGATTGTTGTGTGTTAAAAGATGGACCTAGGGTCCGGCAGGATGACTCAGTGGTCTAAAGTGCCTGCTTAGGAAAGCTTAGGCGGCTGCAGGGACTGCGGTTCGATCCCTGGCACCACATGCTGTGCCAGCCCTGCCCTTAGTGTAGGCTGAGCCAGCCATAAAAATAAATAAACAAACAAACAAAAGTTCTGAAACAAGAAAAAAAATATGGACCTAGCATTGAATATACTTTTAAATTTTTTTCAATAAAAGCCATGCATACACGTTCATATTATGTATTGCCTCTTGATTAATTTTTTCTTTTTGAGATTGGGTCTCACTATGCAATTCAGGCTGGCCTTGAGCTCACTTTGTAGCCCAGGCTGGTCTCAGATTTGCAACTATCCCCCTGCCTCAGCCTCCCAAGTGTATACCACCATGTCTGGCTGTTACTTCTTGATTTTAAATTGTCAATAGCTCAATAAATCACTTTAAAACATTCTATAAGTTAAACAAAGTACTTCTGCAGGTGGGATCCGGCCAGTAAGTCAGCAGTTAACTTTCTGGGGGTAAAACATAGTAATTCATTCTTTCTGTCTCCTTCAGGAGATCAGAAAGATCTCACAGGAACACAGTGCTGCTCGATTTCTGGAAACATGGCGCAGTGGCACTGGTGCACCTGTGTGGAGCTCATGGAGTGTCTTGTTGTTTCAGGCTATGGCCACACAGGCCCCATGTCACAGCGAGCTGGGTATGATGCTGTTGCCTCCGCTATATCTGGCCTGATGCACATCACAGGCCCCGAGGTAGGTATCTTTTTAGGAACAATCATAATATTTCTCTTTATATGCTCCAGGGAAAATTTTCTCTTTACTAATCCATAGGATTAAACTTGAATTGATTTTAGAAAGAAACCAGGGAAAGTGAATAGCTTAATAAAGTGAAACAAAAGTGTGTTCACTATAAATATAAACTTCAAAATAACCCCATGGAAAAGTAATGTTTTTAGCAATAAGGAATAGATCAAGTGGTAAACACACTTTTTATATTTATTATATTGGTTAAGTTTAATCACTGTCATGTGATTTTAGGAGTTTTTTTTAATTTAAAGAGAAAAAACCAAAACAAATAACAAGAACAAAGACAATAGTGAAGTAACATAAACTTTAGGCTTTTTTTCCCCTGTAAAATAGAATGGCTGACTAGACAGACCATAGATGTCCATTTTTACCAGAGTGACTGCATTTTCTAAATAAACATAGGTAAAGGTATATTTCTTCCTGGAGATATTGTAAACTCTTCTGTATTTAGGAATTTGTTACAAATCTTCACATATAATTGCCTGATTTTTCATATGTACTATATAGGGTTGCAATATAAAAATTATATGATTTTATAACTATCTTCCTCATTGACAGAAGATTGGGGAAATTTGTAAAAAAGTGTGTAGAAGGCCAAAATTTGGTGGTTAGATTAAAAAAGACTCATCATGAAAACAATAAAGTAAATTAAGAAATGAACATGAAATCTTAGTAAATAAAAAATCATTGAGCAGATATTTGAAAACCAGCTGGATTGGTAGTTTTATAAATTCATTTTAACATGTGTTCTTCCCTAAAATCACCGTCTTCAGTTAATTCTCTAGATATGTTGCTGAGATTTTGGGATGCGCCAAGGCAGAGAGGCCACAACTCTTTTCCTGTTTTTAGTTCCAATTTAGAATTCAAAGCAGTTGTGTGGCTTTAGTGTCCTAAAATGCAAGATCTTTTGAACTTCATTCTCTGTTTTATTTAAGTCAGAGAAAACAATGTATGTGGACTTTCCTTTAAATATTCAGGCTATCAGTTCTTTTTCCAACCACTGAGAGAAGGAAACATAAACCATGAACATCTCTTTTGGCCCCCAAGACATCATTATTGTGCATACTTTCGCTTAAGGGTACTGGATTCAATTTGGCATATGTAAAAACATCTGAGCCTTTTGTTGTTGTTGCTGAGATGCTAAAATGAATGAAAAGCTACTGAGATGCAGGACTGCTGTGGTGTTATTGGTACACTGCGCGGTGTCCTGACTGTACAACCACACAGCATGCTTTCAACCTTTGATTTTCCAGTTGACAACAGCCCTTCTCTCTTCTTGTCTTATGTTACTTGCACAAGTTTTATTTAAGCAAGCAAGAATATTCATGGCACACTCAGTGGGTGACAAAATTTGTTTTACATACTACATCTATTAAATTAAATAATAAACTGGATATAGTTTATCTGTACTCAATCCATGTTGTGGGGTCATCATATAAGATTCATATTTGCTAATGGACATAAAATCTGATTTTGAGTACCTAGACCTTGATAGATGTTTTATGAATGTTATTATCTCTTTTTATCCCCACACTGCTCTTGTCAGGTGAATGTTACAATATAGAAAATAGACCACTTGGTGTAGTCTTAGAGCACTGCACTAAGAGTCATTGGTGTCCCTGGTTCTAATTCACTCCTGTTTAATGCTTACTGACTACCTAAAATGGACCTGTCTCAGTTACTTTTCCCTCACTTCTGGGGCAAAATACCCGACACCCAACATTAAGGAAAGGTTAATTTAGCTCATAGTTTAAAGAAGTTTTAGTCCATACCTGGCTATCTCTAAGTTAGAGTGGCACATGGTTGAGGGCAACAATTCACGGCAGTGGAAAACAGCAAAACAGCAAGGGCAAAAAGGTGGGCCCAGCAGCAGCAACAACAAAAGGGCAAGCCTGCCTCCTTCCCTTACATTATGTTCAGGTTATCTGCCCATGGGTGGGTGTAACATTCCTACCCATAATTGAATCACAAGCTAATCACCAATTTTAGAAGTCTGTCCCATGACTGCATGAGGCTTTGGGGAGACAACTAAACACAGACCATAACAGAGCCTTATAGAATAGGTGCATTAGAGTAAACACCATGATGTTTTCTTTGGCTATTATGCTCTGTCTCTATGCATAGAAAAGAACCCTATGAAACACTTAATAAATGTATATTGAGTGAATAAATGAATACATAGACAGCGTGGTGTCATCTTGTACATATCATGTAGCTTCCTATGTTTCAGTGACAGGGATCTGGAAGCGAAGCTCATGTACCTCCTCTGTAAGATACTGTAAAGGGCAAATAACATATCTTTGATGAAAAGGCTGAAATTGTATAGAACGTCAGGTCATAAACATAACCATTGGTTTCTTAATATAGCTACAGATTCCTGAACTTATCTCACAAACATTAATTTGTAAGTCAAGCCCATAAATATTCATGTGTAATGATGCTCTAAGTGCTTTTGATAGAGGTGATGTGTAGAGCACACTTCAAAGAAAGTTATATTTTTATTATTAAGAATTTTTGGTCAATAAGTATGGAGCATTCTCAAAATAGCTGAAATTTCACCTAACTTAACTATACATTTCTTGGGTATATTCCTGAAGGAGTTAATGACATAACACTATAGTGATATGTACAAACCCATGTTTAGAGCAGCACAGCCACTGTAACTGACCTCTGAAAACAGCCTAGATGCCTATCAATGGAAAATAAAGAAGATACATGTGTACACAATGTGTTTTTTTGAAACTTAAAGAAGAGCGAGTTAGAATCATTGCTATGAAAATGAATGGATCTCAAGACTATCATACTAAGTAAAATAAGTTAGATACAAAAAATTAAATACTGCATAGTTTCTCTTATAGGGGAACACAATGAATTAAAACATAAAGGCAAAAATTTTGGAGAAGGGGAAGGGGGTCAGTGGATATGGGTATAAGAAGTGTGGGTGGGTCAGGAAAGAATGGAAGATGCTTAAGATTCACTAAATATGTACCAATTCCCCCAAATGAATACAGTTTTCCTATGCTGGAAATATACCACTAATAACATTTATGAACATTGGGACAAGCAACTCTTTCTATAAATACCATATATTCCTTCATAGATAAAAAGTTAAAAACTTAACTGAAAAACTTCTTAAAGTCTATATTCTATGCTTACATTATTATCTTGTACATTGACCAAAATCATATTACTTTATTTTTCATGTCCATGGAACTGTGCTAACCAATTACAAAAAGAGAATATCTGTTCTTTGATACATGTGGAATACAGAGAGCGTATTGGGAACAAAATCAGTAAATATGAGAGGCTGGAAAGTAAATGACCCTCACATATGTAATAAGTATTTTAAGAAGTAGTTTAATTCTAAGTTGTAATACACTTAAACTTCAAAAACAATGACACTGATAAAGCAATGAATAAATGCGTATTCATTGTATGTACACAGTGTTATATTATGTGTTACAGTGTTATATTAGGTACATAGATATTTAGTTACTATAAGTAGTTATTTAGTTAGCTAGGTCATAAATATGCACATGGAAAAATCAGAAAAATAGAAAATGCCATAAAATTAAGTGGTAAATTATAGAGCAGATAAAATAAAGTTCTCTTTTTATTGTTGATGAACAACTTTGAAACCCATGAGTTTTATGACTCTAGGAGTTTGGTGCTATGTACTGTGTGTGTGTGTGTGTGTGTGTGTGTGTGTGTGTGTGTGTGTGTGTGTGTGTGTGTGTGAGGGAGAGAGAGAGAGAACATTGGCAATGCACATTCATTTCTCTTGGTGAGCTTAGGAATGGAATTGATGAGTCATAGCTTAGAAATGTCTAGCTTTAATAGACTTCCTGTTATCTAAATGGGGCAATTTATTCTTTATCAGCATATATGTGAGCTTTATTTTTATCTACTCTTGACAGTGCTAGTCTTCTAAATGTTAGGTATTTTATTTGGTTAATTGTGGTATCTTATTGTTTTTGAATCTGTATTTCCCAGAAGAGTAAATATATACATATCTTTCTATTTTTAATAGTTGTTTGGATATCTATGCAAATGGTATATACAAGCCTTATCCATCATTTTTGTTGGAGGACTGATATTTTTCTTTATGATTTATTTCTATATTTTGAATACAGGTATTTGCCAAATGTGTATATGGCTGTTATTTTCTCCAGTCTTTGGCTTTCCGTTTTACTATCAAAATGGTGTTACTTGCTGAAAAGTTTTAAATTTTATTTTTTCTTTTATGAATAGTCTTGGTCATTAAATATTATAGGGATTTTTGAGTTCTTGAGCATGTTACCTATACTTTTTATGGCATGTCAGTCTAATATCTTTCCTTGACTTTAATCACATTTATTATAAATATTAAAATCTACTATGAGAAATTAAATTAGTTTTTCTTTTGGTACTGGGGATTGAACTTTGGACCTTGTGATGCCAGACAGGTGTTTATGCTGCTGAGCTGTATCCCTGGTCTGAAATTAAATAGTTTATATTAAATAAACTTCTGTTCCTTAATTCATATGTTTTCCTAATATGACATACTTAAACATAGCTGGCTATTGATTAATCAGAGTTAAATAGTGCAATAAATTTTCAGTTTTATTTTAACTTACTTTAAACATGATTTTATAATTGATTCATACTCATGATAAAAAGTTATGTAATACAGATAATAATAGAGAAGAAAACAACACATGATCATAATCTCATCATTCCTAGAAAGTCTCACTTAGAAGTTCCTAGAAATAAAATTTAATGAGCATCAAATCAGACATATGCTTGGGCTTATAGGTGACCACATTTATAGGGCATGATGAACAAAATTCATTTATGATAACATCATAATGTTCTTGCTCATATAGATGTTAAATTTCATTGATTTTAATGATAAAGCAATTGGTTGAAGTGAAATGAAAAGTTTTTTCTTTTACAAAATTGGCTAGATGTTTTTAATTGTTATTAAGTTATGGTTGAAACAAGTAATTGTGAAAACCTGAAAATGACAGAATCATTTCCTATTTCTTTACCTATATGTTCAATTTTAACATTGATTTGTGTTAGAAGAAGTAGTTACAACTCTTACATTTCTTCCACATCACTTGCCTGTCTTCACAAGTGTTGCTGATTAAGTACTACTGGTTAGAGAAGTTACTTAATGGAAAATTCCTTTTGCTTAGTTAGTACTCTTCAGTACCTTTACTTATGTACTCTGATCCTATCTAAAAGTTCCGTAACTTCTGCGTCATATGTTTTAACAATATCTCTGCCTTGAAGGTGCCCTTTGAAAGTTTGGAGTAGAAACACAATGAAGTCAAAGGGAAGTTGTGGTGGAAGGCCAATCTCACGTGAGTGTTGCCAACACATCCTGGCAGTACCTTTTGTCGTGGCTCTGTGCCACAAACTTCTTCCTTTAAAAGTATAGTAATTCTGTTGACTTTTCTCAGTTTCTTAGTTACTTTCTAATTGCTGGGCCACAATACCTGATGCCCATAACTGGAAGAAGAAGCAGTTTATTTTGCTGACTGTTTTTAGAGGTTTCAGTTCAGAGTCAGCTGACTCCAAGCTGGAACAGCACAGCAAAGGAGGCTTGCGCACGGCAGAGTAGACAGGAAGCAGTGGGAGAGCAGGGCATGGAGGAGAGAGGCACTGTAGTCTTCCTGGCCAAAACCCCAGTGACGCACCCATCTCATCATCACGTTTAGCTGAGTGTCATATTCCCATCATCCCATCATCTGCACAATGCCATGACTATGAGCACATGATATCCAGATATGAGCCATAATGCCAGGGTTGTTTATTTCCTTTTTCATTGCATTCTCCAATGTTTCTGAGAGGTTTTTAATGGAAAATTATTTGTTTGTTTGTGTATTTATTCATTAGTCCCTGGAATTAAACTCAGGATCTTGCACTTGCCAGTCAAGCACTGTGCTGCTGAGCTATATCTAGCCTCTTGATGGAAATTTTTTGATGGAATCCATCAGTATTTCTTACTGAAGTTGTTCTTCAATACCATCTGAGCAAGAGAGGGGAAGTGAGGAGCTGTATTTTTTTTTTTTTTTTGTCTTTTTGAGACAGGGTCTCGCTATGCAGTTCAGGCTAGCCTTGAGCTCACTTTTGTAGCCCAAGCTGGTCTCGAACTTGCACCGATCCTCCTGCCTCAGCCTCCCGAGTGCTGGGATTACAGGCGTGAGCCACCACGCCCGGCTAGGAGCTGTATTTTTTAAGTAGCCCCTAATTCTTTTTTTTTTCTTCAATTTTTTTATTGTTTAAATTTAACAATGGTTATATTACATATTTTCATCATCAGATCAGTTTAGATTAATACATATAGGTATATAAGATTGATCAAACAATTAAACATTAACCTTTCTAAATCCACATTACCTTTTTTTTTTCTTTTCCCCCTTCTTTTCTTTGAAAGTTGACATATTGCATATTGTCCTCACAA
>PVJA010045330.1:0-15616 GCA_004027025.1 Myocastor coypus
TTTTTTTTAAAATAACACTATACAGGTGTCAAACATTACTATAAGATGCATTTCAAAAAGCAAGGTTATGGTGCTAAGCGATAGGCAGTATTTCTAATGCAGCAGTAATTGATGAGGGCTGAATTCTCGGCTTTCCCTTGCATTCCATGGGCAATATCAGAGACAGCTGTAGCCTCCTGAGCACAGGCTGTGCTCATATTCTTCTCCTATTTCCCACTGACCAAAACCATGGCATCTCAGTGGAGTTGGGTTACCGTTTCTCTTGCTACCACCACAGTGAGGCTAAGCATGGATTCTTATTTTGCTTCCGCCCCTGTCCCGTTTTCCAGGGATGATCTAGATGTATTCCTTATACATTTTTAGTTTGGTTATTTTTGGTTTCCCTTACAAGAGCTTGGGAGCAGTTTGTATCTTAGGTCAACGAGATGTCAGCTGCAGGGACTGCATATTTTCCTTCTTTTGTCATTGGTCTTTCCCCTTGGGTTTTAGCTTCTGCCACGTGCACTCTGCCACTTCTGCACAGTAGTGCTGCCCTCCGCAGCCACTTTGTCCCTTCCCAGGGCCACATCTCCAGACCCTTCTAGTCCCACGATCTCCCTGAGGACCTCTCAGTAACATCTGATTCCAGCCTGAGGATCCCTTGCCCCACCCGTGTAAATAGCATCTAAGAGTCCCACTGGACTCGCCCGGGGGCTTATATATTCCCTTTAGAATGCAGGAAACGTGGAGAGGTACAGAAGCTAAGCCTATGTCACATTGCATCCGCCCCCCTGGGGTGCCTACTTCCTGCCTTTGGCAATGCCTCTGTGTTGTGTCTATGGTATTTATTTACAAAGTCAATTTATTAGCCTGGCACAGCCCCACTGAGAGTCCGCAGCTGTGCTTCCCTGCCTGGGGGCCACTCCTTGCCTGCTTTCTGTTTCCAAAGCAGCTGACACGCATTTCCTGTCATGCTCAGCACAGGCAGCCTCAAGGTCTCTTTCACCAGCCCCCTCCAAAGCCATAGAGCTCAGCGCCAGGGCATCAAAATCATCCTGAGTTTCTTTTCTGGTTTTCTTATTTCTCTCAGCACCTCCCTGCCAGAGGACATCTACAACTTGGGTCCATGAGAACTTCTTTTTCTTTTGAGACACAGTTTTGCTGTGCATTCTAGCTAGCCTTGTACAAAGTAGTCTAGGCTGGCCTCGAACTCCTTGATCTTCCTGCCTCAACCTCCCCAGTACTAGGTGTACAGGTAAGCCCACTACATCAACACCTGAACATCTTTAATCCCATTCATAGCCCAGGAGGGCTAGGGTCGGGGAATAGGCTTCCCAGAGATGGAAGAAAATACCCAGAAATCATTGTGGGAGAGAGAGTTTATTAAAATATCAACAGGAAAGGACAGGGTTGAGACTTATTAGCAGAGAAGGACAGAGTCCAACAGAGGCAGGCCAAATAGGATGGTTGCCAGAAATTACCCAGAAAATCCAGTGGCAGTCGCCTGGATTAATTAATTGCCCGTAGAGGGTTGGGGAGACAGACGAGAAGTAACCGGAAAGAACCTGGGTGACAGTGTTTGGTGGTATTCAGTTATAACCAGGAGGAGGTGTATTAACCCCCTAACAATGACAATAGCGAGCTTGTCCCCATTATAAGGCTCGAGTTCCAAGAACAGCTGACTTGGCGCATGGGCAGGAAGGGAGTTTCTGTAGATAACACTCGTTTGCCCAGGGTCCTTCAGATAGTACTTATCCGGACATTCCAGTCCCTGTCCGTTTACAACGTCCAGTTGACTTGGCAAGAGTCTTAGAAACACAAAAAGGTCATTTCGGGGACATGGGACTAATTGCCTTCATTTTTCTCGGGGACCATCCACTCCACCTCCCCGCGTGTCTGACTGCCCTTAGGTTCTTTCCACACCCATGTCCCCTGGGGCAGCACATGGACGTGTGTGCTGCCACCAAATCCCACAATAACAGCACGGAGAGCAATAGTTTACAAAGGAGCCCTGTTTAAAAAAAAAAAAAAAAAAAAAACACAAACAAACCAACTAAGGTATTTCCCCAGGTGGCAGGAAAAAAATTGTAACTACTGGAACACGACACACTCTTGAGCTGATCTATAGCCTCTAGATGGGGTTAGAACATACACAAAGTTGAGACACACCATGAAATTTATCAAGGCTGTGTGGAAGTGTCTATTCTACATTCTGTACTGTGAGGGGCACTGGTGTCACCCACAGCCACCCCAGACGGTCCAACCCCAGCAAAGGCTCAGTTATGTTCATTCGATCATTCAAAGAAAAAACATGTACACAGTGTGTGACCTAAAGAAGGTGATTTTAAGCCCGTCTCATAAGCCAGCCCAGAGGCTGTTTCTCTCAGTGGACATCCAGAGGCAGCTCTGTTAGATTAGACTTAAGCTGACTCAAGACAAAGGACTTTGCTAGAGGCTTTTGCATATTTATCACTTATGTATGAGAGTGGTTTCCTCACAATCTCTTGGCTTTAAATTTCCATGGGACTGACCCAAGTAGGGCTATCTTGATTTTGACAAGAATGACTATGTTTTCCTTATATCCCCAATGGTGTTTGTTTTGAGACAGGATGTCACTATGTGGTTCAGCCTGGCCTTGAACTCTCAGCAATCATTCAGCCTCCTGAGTGCTGAGATTACAGATGTGCCCCACCACACACAGCTCCCCACTGGGTTTGATGAGATCCACTCCCAATATAAATTGCTGAGTTATTATGGTAGTTATCTAGCATGGCTGAAGCCCCTAAACAACAGCTTATCTTCGCAGAGACCACCTCCTCCTTGACCTCCACCACAGGCCCAGATACAATTTCCTTTCACTTTACCTACACCACAAGGGAGACCCTAATCAGCTCCTTAGGTGTCCCTAAAACTGCCTCTCAAACTCCATCCCTAGCAAAAATCCATATAACCCCAATAACCCTTTATCTCAGGTCAAAGGATCCCTGTCGCCCTTGGATTCTTTCTGTGTCCTCAGAGTTAGTAAAGCCACCTCCTTTTTACTTCTGCTTCTCTGCAGTGATGCAGAAAAAACCTAGTCTTTATTATTTCTTTTTATTGGTTGGTTTGTGTGTGGTATGGGGAGTGAATCCAAACCCTTCACATTAAGCTACATCCCCAGCCATTTTTAAAACTTAAAAAAAAAAAAAAAAAAAAAACAACATTTAGTACAGAGTCTATAGGGTCTCACTACAGATTGGATTTGTAAAGATCCTCCTGTCGTCAGCCTCCCAAGAGCTGGGATTATAGATGTGCGCCATCATGCTCCGTCTCAATCGCCATCTTGGGTCTCAGCATACCTGGGGGGCAGGGTTGGCATGACAATTGGAGATTGAGCCCTGGTCCCTATGTCTGCCCAAGCTGGTACTTTAATCCACTGAACTATCTGGCCAGCACCCCCAGGTACTTTTTCCCCCAGCTATTTTTTAATTTTGAGACAGCCTTGCTAAATTGAGCTCCTTCTGCCTGAGCCTCTCAGAGTGCTGGAATTGCAGGTACACACCAGCACATCCAAATAAAGACAAGGGTCATGAGCCTTTTGGCTGAGTCAAGAAACAAAGAGGTTTAGAACATTTACAGGTTCTTGCTAAGTGACAGCTAACTTGTCAGATCATTGGACCAGGCCTTTGTGTTACCAGTTGTGCTTCTGCACTTCTGTAGAGTTCTGAGAGGCAAGAATCATAGTTTTGTTGCAGTGGATGTTGTTTTTCAATATATTTGGTTGTTATAGGATCTCACTATGCAGCTGGGACTCATAATGATCCTCCTGTTTTCAGCTTGGACTCTGTGGCCATCTCAGCCCGCCCTGGGGACAGGGCTGGCATGGTATGCGGTGCCTGGGAATCAGATCAAACCACAGTCACTGAGCTTGCCTAAGCTTGCCTAAGTAGGTGCTTTAGTCCACTGAGCTATCTTGCTGGTGCTCTTTGTTTTTGAAACAAAGTCTTGCTAAGTAGTTCAAGCTGGCTTTGAACTCTATGCAGCCCAGGCTGGGCTCAGACAGACTGCAATCCTCCTGCCTCAGCCTGCTGAATGTTGGGATCACAGGCGTGTACTACCATTCCAGATGAGAATCATAGAATTTTAGAAGGAAACTATAAAACAAAACGTACTAGATCAAAACAAATTGTAGGGGCTGGGGAGATAGCTCCGTGACATAAGTGCCTGCCTGGCAAGTGCAAAGTCGTGAGTTTGAACCCCAGTCCCACCAAAAAAAAAAAAAATTGTAACTTCCTGACATGCACACAGTCCTGAGCTCAATCCCTAGTACCAGAAAAAAAAAAAAAAATTGTGCCACAGTTTGGACAAGGATATATAATTTTTTAAAAAAGATTTAAAAAAATATTTTGGTTTATTTTTTTTTCTTGTTTCAGAACTTTTGTTTGTTTATTTATTTTTATGGCCAGCTCAGCCTGCCCTCAGGGCAGGGCTGGCACAGCATGTGGTGCCGGGGATCAAACTGTGGTCCCTGCAGCCGCCCAAGCTTTCCTAAGCAGGCGCTTTAGACCACTGAGCCATCCTGCTGGGCCCGGGATATATAATTTTTAATCACACCATGTTTTACAAAAGATAATCAAGGGCTGGGGAGGTAGCTCAGTGGCATAAACACGTGTCTGGCAAATGTAAGGTCCCAAGTTCTATTCCCAGTACTGGAAAAAAAAAAGACTAAGAACAAAAGATAATCAAAAGTATAACCAATTTGTCTAAGAGACTTGTTAGAGTCTTTAATGAATCTGAGTGCAAATACTTCAAAGCAGACGTAAAACCGTGAATCAAAATCATACATAAATTCAGAAGAACAAAAACCTCTGGATCAAAACCAGTGGCTGATGTGACAGAGTAGCCACGCTTAGAGCTCTGATGAATGGTTAGCAATTGACCGGACAAACAGGTACAGGATTTGAGATAAAAGTTAAAGGCTGACAACCCACATCGAGACTACCTTTGTTTCTACCTTTTGTTTACAGAGGCGATTCCTAAGCAACCAGTACCTAACCTTAATGATCAGCAGCTCTACACAGGTTAACAGCACTGACGGAAAAAAAAAAAAAAAAAAAAAAAACAACGAAAACAGCTCTGGACTTTTGACAAGCTTCAAAATCATGTGAATGGTCATGAATACTTGGTGTATATAAGCCAAGCGCTATCAGCCAGGTTTCACATGGTGAGATTGTACACTGACAATAGCTTTGTTTCCTAGGACAGTTGATGTATATTTTACTAAAAACTGATCAACATTAAACACAGGGAATCAGATTTTGGTTTTATACCAAAGCATCAGATTGCGATTTTAGAAAACTCTAAATGACTTTTCCTTTATAACCGACTTAATCATACATGCAAATTTTCTTTTTTTTTTAAATTTTATTTATTTTTTTCTTGTTTCAGAACCTCTGTTTGTTTATTCACTTATTTTTATGGCTGGCTCAGCCCGCCCCAAGGGCAGGGCTGGCGCAGCATGGGGTGCCGGGGATCGAACCGCGGTCCCTGAAGCCACCCAAGCTTTCCCAAGCAGGCGCTTTAGACCTCTGAGCCATCCTGCTGGCCCCCAAATTTTCTTTTTAAAACATTTTTGGTTTTTGTTTGCTTTTTGAGGGAGGGCCCCTCTGTGTAGTTCAGACTGGCCTTGAACCCGCTATGTAACCCAGGCTGGCCGCCAACTCACAGCTTTCTTCCCTCGGCCTCCTGAAGGCTGAGATTGCAGGTGTACACCACCACACCCCGATTATTTATGAAATATTTGTTGAATATATAGAATAAAATACCAGAAGCACTGTATATATTTATTTAAAAAAGAAAGAAATATTAGGCAAATTATAAATACTATAATACATTTTATTATTATTAGGTAAAATTTCAAACAAGTGACAAGGTAAAGAAAATAGCATAATGAAATCCAATATACAAATCTGTTAACATCAATAATTACCAACCTGTGACTACTCTAGCTTTACCTTTACCTCTCCCCATAGGGGCTACTTTTTAGAAATGCTTTTATTTACTTATATATTTGGTATAGGGTCTCATTATGCAGCTCAAACATGTGGTGATCCTCCTGTCTCAGCCTTCCCAGTGCTGGGATTACAGGCATGTGCCGCCATACCCAGTCTTGGTGGCTAGCATCATTCACCTGGGATTCTGGAGTTAGCACAGCATATGCTACCGGGGATCGAATCTGGGTCCTTATACTTGCCTCGTCAGGCACTTAGATTGCTGAGATATCTCCCCAGCTCCAAGGGACTATCTTAAAGCAAATTCTAGCTGTCATATTATCGCATCATATAGAAAAGGATGCTTATGGATATAATAATAATAACTATAATAATAACAATATTATTGCAGTACTAAGGACTGAATCCAGGACTGCACACACATTAAGCAAGTTATCTACTACTGAGTTATATCCTGGCCCTAAAAAGATTTATTTCTATTAATATGACTACGATACCACCTCACAAAAGCATATTTTTTAAAAATGAGTGATCACTTCTCCATGTCACCAAACATTCAGCCAGAGTGCCAAAGCCCAATGAGCTCATCAATGCCATGTATTTTTAAAATTTAGTTTGTTTCCATCAAGATGTGAGCGAGTCCACCCCCTCACACTAGTGAAGCGCCACTTAGGTTTCTCTGTGGTCACTGCATGGTTTCTGTGCAGTTTGCTTGGTGGAGAAATGAAGACCACTCGTCCTGGGGACTTTGCCGACAACCTCCCCCAGTGTCATTTAACAGGGTCCTCTGTCCTGTGAGTGGGAGTAGGAAATCCATCTCTACTTGTCACATTTGTCAGGTGACAACATGCAGTGGCTTCTCAACATCTTAGCTGCAACACTCTTTCTACTTCCTGTCCCCTATAATTTTACTGCCACCCTTGATACTTTTTTTTTTTTTTTGTCTTTTTGACAGGGTCTTGCTCTGCAGCTCAGGCTGCTCACTCGTAGCCTAGGCTGGTCTCAAACTTGCAATGATCCTCCTACCTCAGCTTTCTTTTATAACTGTGATACTCTGTACACCTTCCTCAACTTTGCCCTTATCTTTTTTGTATGTGTGTGACATTGGGATTTGATGCCAGAGCCTGTGTACCTAGCTACATCTCCAGCACTTTTTTATTTTTTATTTATTTTTTATTTTTTTGTCTTTTTGAGACAGGGTCTCGCTATGCAGTTGAGGCTGGTCCTGCGCTCACTTTTGTAGCCCAGGCTGGTCTCGAACTCCCACCAATCCTCCTGCCTCAGCCTCCCAAGTGCTGGGATTACAGGCGTGAGCCACCACGCCCGGCTAGCACTTTTTTATTTTTATTTTGAGACAGGGTCTCCTGACTCACTAAGTTGTCCAGGCTAGCCTGGAACTTGTGATGCTCCTGCTTCAGCCTCTCAGGGTGTTAGGATTACTAGCGTTTGCCACTATGCCCAGTTATTCTTTTCTTTTTGGAACTATCTGGTCCTTTCACTTTAGGCCAAAATCTTTATTTTATCATACATAATAATTTTTCCTTGTTTTTTGCATTTCTCTCCAACTTTCTGGCTCCTTTCTGTTGTACAAGTGCTGCCACTCGAATTTCAAAGAGGCTTTTGTCATTTTCTTTTCCCTTTGGTCTCGTTACATTTCAGTCAGGATGAACAATCCTTTAAACCTTTATATAACCTTGAAAATTATCTCCGTGGAAGCAGAAAGCAGCAAAAGAACAAGTTAACACTGTAATTATAGTTTAGAATCTACCCAAAGCTATGTACAAGAAATGTTTTAGCCAACCAACTAACTAAACAAAAATGTCAACTGAGACTCTGTAATCCCAAAGCTATTTAACAATCAACCGAGATGTTCCCAGAGGCTGCCAGGAAATCCGTCCCCTCTGTAGGCAACCAGAGACAGCAGTCGATCTAGGTTGAGCCCCGCCTTGCCGTCCCCCAGGCTGCGCAGAGCTGGCTTGCTCTTCTGACATCTGGCTTTGCAGCTTGACACTCTCTCTAGATCAGCTTGGATTCAGGCTCCATCCTGACCTCAGTCCAACTACCAGGATGCTCTGTCTCCACATGCTGGGTGCTGCCCCACCTCAGCACGGCAGCCTGAGCAAGTTTACCCGAGTTCTATTCCAATGGCACAGGCTTGACTTTGGAGAAGCCACCCCCAGGGGCCCTGCAGTTCCACACAGCCTGTATTTTTCTTTAAATCACACTGCTCATGAGCAAACACTATTCCCTTAGTCTTTGAGACCTTCTTGGGGCTTTTCCATACTTAGGTGGTTCCCAAGGTGGCTTCTATAAGCCACCATCCGGAGTGGAGGAAAGATGGCTCCTGAACATCTGCCTGGAAAGCACAAGGTTCTGAGTCTGGTCCCCAGGACTGCAAAAAAAAAAAAAAAAAAGCTAACCATCCCACACTCATGGAAGTGGATAGCCATCCCGGGACCACAGCTATTTCTCTCCTCCTGAAATAAATAAATAAATAAATAAATGATTATTTATTTATTT
Source organism: Myocastor coypus (assembly GCA_004027025.1). Lineage (NCBI taxonomy): Eukaryota > Metazoa > Chordata > Mammalia > Rodentia > Myocastoridae > Myocastor > Myocastor coypus. Next base: position 8,490 of record PVJA010045330.1, read on the forward strand.
ATGACAGGATCTCCCTATATAGTCCAGGCTGGCCTTGAACTTGTGGCAATCCTCCTGCCTCAGCCTCCCCACAGCTGGTGTTACAGAGGTGCACCCCTGGGCTCAGCTTTCTCTCTTTCTAATCTCCACAATCTCAGTGATCACAGGAGTTCCTCTGGCTTCCTAGCTGCTGCCAGCCCAGGTGTCCTGCCCACAGCCCAGGTGTGCTCAAGTAGTGGTGTGGGGCCGGGAGACCCAGGATGGCTGTCAGATGAGGCTTGTGAAGCTACCCCGCAGGAAAGGATGGGTTAAGTCTTACTAGCAGAGAAAGGCAGAAGCTAGTGGTGGTGGCCAGGATTAGTGAATGCCAGGGTCTGGGGACATCAGGCTGGACAGGGACATCGTCAGAGAGAGCTTGAAGTGCCCTGTGGCACTGGAAGGGGCTATAGCTCTAGGGACAGGGATAGTGCCAGTGAGCTGCGATCCGCTGGCTGGCAGCTCTATTGGCATGCAGGGAGGATGTGTTTTCTCTGATGACACGGTTTTGCCAGTCCCAGGGTCCCTCAGGTCATACTAACACAGACACTCTGGTCCCTGTCTGTTTGTTATGTCCCCTGACTTGGTGAGAGTGCTGGGTGACTAAGGGGGCATTTGAGGGGCACAGTGCTTAATGTCCTGGCTTCCTAGGGACATCCATCTTGGCTCCCCAAATTCCCTCTCTGCTTGGCTCTTTTTTTTTTTTTTTCTTTTAAGAATTTTTTTTTTAATTTTTATTTATTTTTCTTGTTTCAGAACCTTTGTTTGTTTATTCACTCATTTTTATGGCCGGCTCAACTCGCCCCGAGGGCAGGGCTGGCTCAGCATGTGGTGCCAGGGATCGCACCATGGTCCCTGAAGCCGCCCAAGCTTTCCCAAGCCGGCGCTTTAGACCACTGATCCATCCCGCCGGGCCCTCTGCTTGGCTCTTGTCACTGGTCCACAGTTTCCTTTCTCCTATATCCCTCTTGTGGTCCTTCTCACTCCCAGCCACCCCTCCTCTGGTCACACACAGGATTGGGGACTCCCTGACCCCTTCCTGCTCCCTACAGCTCTCTGTGACCACCGTGATGGCAGTGAGGTCTCTCTGTAGACGTTTGCATCCAATAACGCTGGATCTGAGAGACGCAGATCCCCAGGGATAAGGGGTTCTAATTCACGAGTAAAGTTAAGCAAGCCTCCACTCCCACACAGGAGCTTACTGGCTTTTCCAGATCCATGCTTCTCCTATAGGACAGTGTGATCAGCTGACCTAGACCGGGGCGGGGGGGGGGGGGGCAGGAAGCACTGTTGGGCCCCTGAATGTAGTGCTGTTGAAGTTTGAGATTATTTTCAGGAGAACAAATATCTCGGCCACATTTATGACCCTGTGATTTCCTGACCACTGCTCTGGCATGTCCACCATCTGTTTGGGGCTCCTCTTCTGCTTCCTCTACAAAACAAAAACACAAAAAAAACAAAGAAACAAAAAAAACCCAAAAGAACTGTGTTTGCTTTCTTGGTCAGGGCCTTGCTCAATCGCGGTTAGATTCTTCCCCAGGCCTGCGGTTTCCACCACGCTTCCTCCCACTCCCACCAGGCTTGTCCTCCTAACTGCGTCCTCCTAGTACCTCAGGGAGCAGCTGTCCTGCAGCAGCTGTCTGTCCCCATGAGACGCTCCCTCACCCTGGGCCCTGTCAGCTGAGATAGGAGGGTGGCAGCTGCTCCCCTGGGGACAATGGGCTCCTGTCCTGGCCCAGGCAACTGTCCCCAATTGTCAGTTCCATTTATTCTTTGGGCCACAGCCACCACCTGGACACCCCTCCCCCCGCAGCTCCTGTCCTGAGTGTGGCTGGTGTGGGTTCTGTGCCCGTACACACACACACACACACACACACACACACACGCACGCATACACACGCCTGTCTCTTGTGGAGGCTGTGGGTGTCATTTCTGACCTGGTAGGACAGTGATGTGTACGCTATCCTCCAGGTGTCTCATCAGGACCACAGACCTTCCCAAGGCCCCCTCAGGGTTGATATTTCCGGGTCAGCCATTCCAGATTACAAGATGCCGTGCTGAGTGCCAGGCCGAGTGCCAACTCCTGGGCTGGGCGTCAGCCCTTTGCCCAACCACACCCCCTTGCCCAGCCAGCAGAAGCCCCAGGAGGTACTCCGTAGCCCCAAGGACAGCTGCACATGCCACAGTCCCTATGTCTTTCCAGAACGCCTTACTTGAGGGTTAGTACTGCCCTCAACGCCCCCACAACTGGGCCAAGCTCCAGGCCAGGACCGAGTCTGGAGAGGGCCATGGGACAAGGAAGCAGGAAGGAGCCAGGCCATGGCCTTGCAGCCCCCTCAAGACCCCAGCCTCTGCCTGGGGCTGCGTGTACACAGAAGGATGCCCAGCCCTGCCAGGAGCCACCAACTCCCTGACTGGAAGGCAAAGCTGAGACACCGGAAGGAAGGAAACCGTTGTTTACCAGACACTGTCCGGGAGCCGACCTTAAGCCCTGGCTTCTCTGCGTCTCGTTTCAGGGAAGAAGTCTCCATCCAGCCACTGTGGGATGCAGCTGTGCAGTGTTCGGCCAACCAGGGTGGCCCAGACCTGGCTGCACATTGAGGGCCGCATGACTTGACCGAAGCCTTTGTGTGTTTTGCAGTACTGGGCACACAGACACTTCCAACGAGCTTCACAGGATGGTAGTCATGGTGGGCTCCTGCCCCGGGCCGCTGGGTGGGGACGAGCAGACACGGCTGGGATCCTCCCACTAGGACTCCAGGTCTCCGCCTCAGTTCCCCAGCGCTGTTTTTCTTGCGCCAACCCTCGGTGTCTACTCACCACTGCCATGTACCTTGCTTTGGCCAGGCACACAGTGAGTGCTCAGTCATCTCCAGCTATCAGCACGAGTGGACCCACCCATGGGCAGCGTGGCAGGTCCCTGGAACACTGCCTGATAGGCCCACCTGAGTGTACAGCGCCCCCACCTCCACTGGAATCTCCCCAGGGTGTTTGCATTAATTGACCTTGAGGAAGCAGGAGGTCAGCTGGCTTCCTCAAAGCTGCCTGCCTGCTGCCAGGGAAACATAGAAGACCCAGTCAGAGGCGTGTAGGGATCGCAGCACAGGGCAGGTCAGGAACTGGGAGAAACTGCTCCTGGGAGAGAGGTTGATTCTCCTTCCAGGAAACTCTCAGCAGTGCTTGGCCTGGCTAAGAACAGGGGGGCAGGCAGGGAGGGTGGAGCCCCCCGATGGTCAGGGCTCAGGACTGAGCAGTGGACAGGAAAGCCCACCCCACCCTCTCCCCACCCCAAATCTTCATTGTTCCAGAGACAGCAGATTCACCTATACCTCCCACCAGCCCCACCCTCAGGCTATCACTGGATAGTGAAGCCAAGGTGGGGGTGAGAGAATCTGCCCCCCATTTAGAGTCTGAGGCTGGGAAGGATAGGGTGTGATCAGCCAGGGTCACAGAAGTCATAGGCCACAGGCTTCAGAGGCCCTAGGAGGGAGCTGTCCAGACCTGTCTTTCTGGCCCTTCGGCCCAGCATGTCCAGCGCCTTTTCTCAAGGGTGCTAGCAATACTTGAGTGTATGGACCAATGGAGCCCCTAGGTTCAGGAGAGAGCAAGGCCCCAGGGTACGGAAACTTCACTTTTTCTCATAGCCATGGGGACATTAGCAGACAAAATGGAGAAGTCCTTGCTCTCATGGGACTTCACCTCCAAGGTTGGGGTAGAAAAGGGAGCATAGGTCTCATATGTGAGACAAAGATTTGTTGTGGGCACAGAGGAAGGACAAGAGGCGGGGTGGAGGGCAGGACATAGCGAAAAGCAGAGATGCGGGGGGAGTTGGGAGGTGGACCACATAGGTACCTGGATGAACAGGCTTGTAGGAGCCAGGCCTGTAATCCTAGAACTAAGGAGGCTGAGGCAGGAGGATTATGTGTTTGAGTCTGGTGATTCAGCAAGTAAGTCACTGTTTCTACATAAATAGGGCTGGGGAGACAGCTCAGTGTGAAGGCCCTGGCTTTAGTCCCCAGCGCATGTGCATACACACACACACACACACACACACACACACACACGCACGCACGCACGCACGCATGCGTGCCATACACACACACAGCCATGGAGGCAGGAACAACAATAAGCAGTACTGAGGCTCAGGATCTACTGCTAAAACATGAGTGCAGGAGACCAGAATATGCCACCCTAAAGTATTCTTCTTTGGCACGCTGACTTATTTTTTTTAAAAAAACCAGCAAGCCAGGTGTGGTGGCTCACGCCTGTAATCCCAGCACTTGGGAGGCTGAGGCAGGAGGATGGTTGTGAGTTCGAGACCAGCCTGGGCTACAAAAGTGAGCTCAAAGCCAGCCTGAACTGCACAGTGAGACCCTGTCTCAAAAATCTAAATAAATAAATAAATAAATAAATAAATAAATAAATAAATAAAATAAAAAAACCCAGCAGATGCAAGAATCTCTCTTCTTGCAAGAAAGTCACTTCTTTTCTTTTCTTTTTTTCTTGTTTCAGAACTTTTATTTGTTTATTTTTATGGCCAGCTTAAGCCTGCCCTGAGGGCAGGTCTGGCGAAGCATGTGGTGCTGGGGATCGAACCAAGGTCCCTGCAGCTTCCCAAGCTTTGCTAAGCAGGTGCTTTAGACCACTGAGCCATCCTGCCAGGCCCAAGAAACTCACTTCTTTTAAAGAAATTTCTGTGAGTAAAGGTATCTGTGGTATGGAAGGTGAGTTTCACACGTTTCTTTTCTCTTCTTTTCTTTTCTTTTCTCTTCTTTTCTTTCTTCCTTTCTTTCTTTCTTTCCTTTGTTCTATAGTTGTATTTGGTTCTTGTCTTTTGGAGACAGGGTCTCTTTGCAGTTCAGGCTGGCCTTGAGCTCACTTTGTAGCCCAGGCTGGGTTGAACTGGCCAGAACCTCCCACCTCAGCCTCCTGAGCGTCAGGATTATAGGCGTGCACCACTGCGCCCGGCCCACACAGCTTTCATCACCTAACAAGGCAGCCTCTGTCCACCACCTGCCTCCTCCTCTCCCCCTGCCAGGATCTGCCCGCTTTGCACATCCCCTCCTCTCTGTCGTTCAGGGTGGGGCACACCCCAGTCTCCATCCCATTTTCTTTGGGGTTCCCACACTGACATTTGCAATGAAAATGGTTTTCTTCCTTTAGTCTGTTTCATGTCAATTTAATTTGAGGTCCAGCCAAGGAAGTGGGAAGGGCAGAAGGAAACAACATTTCCCTCCCCTATGCTGTGACAACCACAGGGACCTTGACTGAGCTGCTTGCTCCAGGCTGCCACAGAGGAGGCCGAAAGCCAGTTTGGGGCATGCCCCACTCCAGGCTCCCAGCTCTCTGCCTGCCAACGAGCAGCCATGACAGCAACCTGGCCTTTTCTCTGTGTAAATTTGGATTAGCAGGAGAAAACATCCGTGTGTAAACTAGACCTTGCAGGGTAACTCTGAAGTGTGTGTGTGTGCATGTGGGTGTGTGTGTGTGTATGTGTAGTTGTGTGTGTGCCTGTATTTCCATGTGGGTTCCCTAAGAACTCTTGTTGCTAACCCCTTCCCTCCATTGACAGTAATTATTTTCTTCTGTGATTTGTCATAAGAAGGATGGCTTGTGGGCTGAGGTCTCCTCTTTCTGCCTTGTGTCCTGAGAGCTGAGAGTGGTGTTATCTTCACAGGCAGTGACCTCTCTGGTGTCCTCAGCCATGGGGTACAAGTGGCCCCTTGTCTCACGCTGCCAGTCCCACAGTGGGGAGCCTGACCCATGCAGTACCAAGCTGAACTCTCTGCCCGGCCACACCAGCTCTCTCAGACTTTGTCTTCCTGAGGTCCTGGTCCCTAAGAGGCCTGTGTCATCATCTCCAACACCACCGCATGGCTGGTGCTAGGAAAGTCCCACCCTGAAGTGCTGGCCCAGAGACACAGAGGAGCAGTGCTGTGTCTGTTCAGCTTATCCGAGTCCCAAGATGCCATTTGGCAAACTTCACCCTTAGCTGCCTGTGGCAGGAGGGTCTGGGCCGCTTTCTCCATTGCTGGGAAGGGCCTTTCTGGATCCCAAGGACTGGATTCCTGCACCCGCTTCAGGAGACCTCCAGCCTCCCCAAGACAATCGGTTCTAGCTGACCACTGTGCACACGAATGCAGCGCCCTTGGGCCCAAAAGCTGTCTTCCTGTACACACAGGAAAATCACCGGGGGAACTCAAAGGATAACAGGCTGGGCTGGGCCTCCCTAGAAATCAGGTAGAACCAAAGTTGGAGCCAGCTCCCCCATAAACATTCCTTCTCCACTCTCTATACTGCACTCCCTTTTCCCAGAACTCTTTGGTCCTAAGAAGACGCTGGACCTGAATTCCCTAAACTCCCCTCCTCAGGGTCTGGTCTCAATTCCCAGCAAATTCTTTAGCTGCCAAGTGGTTCCAACTCCCCCAGAAAGTCCCTGAGATAGCCATCCAGCCATCCTCACTTCCTTTTCTTGAAAGATCGCAGAGAGGCTCTGGCCTGGTCCCAGGTTAAAGCAACAGAGGCAACCAGGCTGAGGGGCCATGCTCACACTGCTGTCCCTTCAGATCCTCACTTCCAGGGCTCTTCAGGCTCCTCAGACTGTATGTGCTGTTTTAAAATTTTTTAATTAATTAATTTATTAGTTTATTTGGTATAAGGTGTCACTATGCAGCACTATGCAGCATGGCACACCTAGGGTTCTGGGGTCAGAATAGCATGTGGTACCAGGAATCGAACCCAGGTCCTTGAGCTTGCCAGGCAGGCACCTAGGCTGCCAAGCTATCTGCCCAGCCCCCAGTGTGCTCCTTTATACACCCACAAAATGGCAGAACACCCAGAAACAGGCCCCAAGAAAGTCTGATTTCTAATACAGGCACAGACCTCCCAAACTCTTCATTGTAGAAAACTTGATTCAGTTCATTTACCACCTTATTCTACCCAAGAAGCATTCCACTTGACATGCAGACTTCAGGAAGATATGGAGAGACAGATGGATAGACAGACAGACATGTGGTAGGGTCTGTCTCTAATCCCAGCACCCAGGAGGCTGAGGCAGGAGGATCTTGATTTTGAAGCCAGCCAGTTAAGGCCAGCCTGATCTCAAAACAATA
>PVJA010045331.1:0-15695 GCA_004027025.1 Myocastor coypus
ATAGGCAGCCCGGTGTCTTGCAACTTTGTAGAAGTATAAATAATGGCCCTTAGTATTGTTTTAGGGGCCTTCTGACTATTAGACTTGGTCCACCACCTGACCTCAGCTTTTATCTCTTGTCTTTGTTTTCTAAACCTCTCACTGTTTTCTCCTGGGCATTACAAGGAGCAAGCTTAAGCAAGCTTAGGCAACCTCAGGGACTGCAGTTCAATCCCCAGCACCACATGCGGCGCCAGCCCCACCCCCAGGGCAGGATGAGCCGGCCGTAACATAAATAAATAAAGCTTTTCTTTTTGTTTATATAAACAGCATTGATTCCGCCAAACAAAACCCGATGCCCATTTAGCATTAGGGCTTTTTTTTGGTTGACTTTACTTCAAAGGTGTGACCTTAGCATCTATAAAGGATTTTCTTGAGCCCACATTACCTCCTAAAGCTTTAAGGGAACTGTGTCCCTGTAGCCAAGGCCTCTGTGAGTAGTCACTGTGTCTCCTGTCCCTCTGCTGGCAATAGGGCCAGGAAATGCAGCATCAATTTAATATGCATAAAGAGAAGCAAGCAGTTAAGTTTTAAGCTGAAAAGGTTTAGTAGTACATAACATAAATAATAGTTTTCTTTTAATTAATAGATTTTTTTTTTCAGGGAGGATCTTGCAATTGCCAGGCAGGCACTTGTGCCACGGAGCTATCTCCACAGCCCCAATATTTTTCTTTTATAATCACTATCAATAATTACCAAATGTACAAATATACCTTGGGCAATAACAGTACTCCTTTTTACAATCAGAGTTATGATATCTTTTGGAATAGGGCTGAAAACTCTAATTTTAATTTTGTAAACTCTTTAAGTGGGGAGCAAAAAAGCTGATTTTCCATAGCCATCAGATCTAAAGCTGTGTTTCTGCTTCTGGAGGTTACATGGAAAAGATATGCAATCCTGCATTTGATTGAAATTTGAGCTGGACAATGGAAACTGTGGGTATCCCATACAATAAAGCTTAAAAGAGAGAGAGAGAGAGAGAGAGAGAGAGAGAGAGAGAGAGAGAGAGAGAGAGAGAGAGAGAGAGAGAGAGAGACAGGTTTGAAACAAGCCAAAAGGGAGAAAGTTTAACTGAGTTAAAAATGGAACAGATGATGTTATCAAGAACCACAGATATCTATAGGTGCATATAAAAAGTTGGTTGTTCTCTTGGCTTCTGCATTGCCAAAGAACAGCGCAAAGACTTTTTATTTTCAGTACTCTGGACCTTGCACAGAGTGCTTGACAAGCAGGTGCTTATGCCACTGAGCTATACCCCCTGCCCTATCATAAAGGATTTAGCATGGAGTATTATTTTAAAATTAAGCCCCAAACGGGACCAGGAGGGTGCAGCAAAGGTACAACAGATAGAATTTAAATCCTCTAGCTTTGCTCAATTAGATAAAAAGGAGAAAAGTTTCTTTCAAATTCCAAGCATTTGGTTCCAAGTGGCGCTGTGCCCCCTCTCCCCCAGTGAGAGGCACAACTAGGTTCAGGGAGGGCTCGGTTCTCGGGGTCCTAGGCCGACCAAGCTGAGATTTCCCAACTGCTTGCACATCTCTATGCCAGCTTCAACCACAGAGGTTGGCATGAGCTGCCAACTACAGGCCTGTGCTCCTGTTGCTAAGTGATGCTATAGCTCACTGTAGCCTTGGCATTGGATATGTGTGTTGCTGGCATCAAAAATTTGTTAGGCTCAAGATGGTGCCTTCCTGGGAAAAAAACAAAACATCCAGTGGTCAGAGCAAGTGATTGCACACAGTGGCTGCACACAGCGTCCATGGCTACCGCTTGGATTCATAATGATCTTCCTGTTTTCAGCCTCCCCAGCACTGGGATTACAAGTGTGTGATACCACTCACAGTCTGACTGGCTCAGTGCACCTGTGGGGTGGGGCCATCACCACATGTAGCGCTGAGGATCAGACCCTAGTCCCTGTGCTTGCTTAAGCAGACTCAGTCCTCTGAGCTATCTTGTCAGCTCAGCATGATCTTCCTGAAGCTACCAGGTGGTTTAAGTGACATCAAAATTGGCTTACTCATGGATCATCAAAAAATTTAAGATAATTAAACAAAGGTTCCTTAGGTTGGAGAAAATTATTAGAAAAGACTCTAGTTGGTGAACAGAGGGGTGACCAACCTTTGTTCATTAATAAAGTGCTCCTTATACTCTCAATCATCTTGTAGAATACACCCTCAATAATTTGGCCATTGGTTAAAATATAAAAAATTACCATAATTTTTTTTTTCTCTTAAAAGATCCTCTTGGGATTCCTGAGCTCACTGGCCAGACAAGATGAGCAAAGTTCACCCTCCCGAGCTGAAAAAAAATTTATGGACAAGAAGTTATCATTGAAATTGAATGGTGGCAGACATGTCCAAGGAATATTGTGAGGATTTGATCCCTTTATGAATCTTGTGATTGATGAATGTGTGGAGATGGCAACTAGTGGCCAACAGAACAACATTGGAATGGTGGTTGTTATGGTTTATGTCTAGTTGTCCCCGCAAAGCCTCATGTAGTCATTGGGCGGGGACTTCTAGAGTTTGAGACTTGATCCATGATCCCTGGGATTATGGGTTTTAGTACTTCTGGGATTATGGGTGTAGCCTAAGGCGGAGAGCCTGAATGTAATATAAGGAGAGAAAGAGGGACAGACTAGAGCTGTTGCTCTCTGCTGCCCTGTTTGGTTGGCTGCCTCTGTCACCATTTTGTTGCTATCCCACCGCCATGAACTGGATGCTCTCTGCCCTGTTCTACTCAGCCTTGGGCCAGCAGAATATGGGCTGAAACCTCCACAAACTAGGAGCTAAATAAACCTTTCCTTCCTTCATTTTGAGTGTTGGGTATTTGTCCCAGCAACGAGTAAAAAGTAACTAAGACAGTGGTTATATGAGGAAATAGTATCATCATGTTGGAAGCCTTGGAATGAGTTTAAATGACTGCTCAGCAGAAAAATTCATGCCCCTCCAAGCGCTGCTTTCACTGGCTGAAGATTGGGTCATACACATTTTCTTATATTACATTTTTGTTAAATAAACTTTTGTAATAATCAAAAAAAGATCCTCTTGGTATGAAACTAAATTGAGAAACAAAAGTTTTCACATGTGAATGGTGATTTATTATTGTTAATCTTATGGTAAGTCTATTCATGATTCGAGTTGTACAGATGTTCCAAAACATAAAACAAAGATTACTTGTTGTGATGTCTTTCTCTCAGATTCACACTTTCTACCTTTAACAAAAAACTTGTCATACATATCTCATTTAGGGATGACTAATTATGTGAATATTTCTTATGTATTAGGTAGAGATGATTGCTTAAAAGTGTTATGTCAAGACAAAAATTTAAGTATGTTACAAAATGCTATTGGCATTGTCTTGCTGCAATGCTGTGTATGGTTTTGCTTTATAAATTTCAATGTAAAAATACATAACCACTGCCCATTAACATTCTAAAGGGATTTGAATATTAGAATATTTATGGTTGTTAGAAAATAACAGTTACATTTCATATCTAATGTGTTTGATATTCAGATAGATAGTAATCTTAAGTTTACTGCTTCCATCACAGGATTATGTCATTAAACTCTGGATGTTTAACAACTAAAATGAGATAAAAAATTAGAGAGACAGATGGGCTAAAAGGATAGCCAATATTTTGGCCTTAGCCCTTTGAGGTTAATGAGGGCTCAGGACACAAGAGAACCTCTGCTGTGACATACTGAAACTCAGCCGAGTCCCTCATTTTCTGATCAAGGAGATTATGGGGCCACAGAGGAAGAGACTGATGATGTATAGTGTGCCTAAGGAGAGTCACCTGGAGATAAAATATTTTTCAAGCTTTCACAAAAGGCAAATTGATCTAGCAATAGTTGTGACTCATCCAGATGGCTGACACTGACAGAAGATCTAAGAGGTGCTTTACATGGTTTCAAGATAAATCTGAGGAGATGTACTGACCTTGTTAGGTAGCAAAACATTATTTATATGGGTCTCGTCTTAACTTGGTCTTAACCATCCAGCAGAAAAATGTAACCATGAGATTTAGAAAGCAATGATATAATAACATGCCAGCTTTAAAAGGCTCACATCACTAGCAATTTCTGAAAATTGCCAGTTATATTGATAAGTCACTACTATTATGGACTATTGGAATATGTAGGGCTAAGGTGCTGTATACAGTACCAAAATTCTTGGATTGGCATCTAGAATGAAAAGGTCTACTTAAGAATTCTCCAAACACAGCCTCTCCAACTGCAATGGAGCACCCGTCCTCAACACAAGGAATCAAAAAGGGAGATATATTGGGAGCTGCTGAAGCTGGAAATTGATATGTGGGAGGACAGGATGAGTCTCATTGCCCAAAGCAGTCAAGCTACCTCAGTCTTGAAAACAATATCCCGACTGGGTATTGTGGGCTATTAGTTGCTAGGGAATCTTGCACCTTGCAACTTTGTAAAAGTATAAGTAAAGGCCCTTAGTATTGTTTTGGAGGTTTTTAGCCTATTAGGCTTGGTGCACCACCTGATCTCAGCTCTTATCTCTTGTCTTTATTTACTGAATCCTCTCAGAAAGAGGGACTACTGAAAGACCAACAGCTCCTTAAACAATAACGTTTCACTTAACTAACTTGTACAATCTGACATGTTGGAATAAATGGTATCTTCCATTCCCTTTATAAAACACACTGACCTGCTGACCACTTATCAGTAGGAGCTAAGCCTTAAAACATTCTGTTGAATTTGATGAATCTACAAGATAATTTTGAAGGCTTCTGTTCACATGTTGCATAACATTCCACCTTTCATATTCTATTAGCCAAAGGCAGTCTGATATCAGTAGAAAGGATAATAAAAATCCATCCATGGAATAGGCTAGGGGCACAGACACAATATGGATCCCCTGTTCTTATGCAATCTCAGAAAGACATATCTTTAGTGCAAACCTTTTTTCCTTAATTCGATGTGTTCAGAGGTTCTAGGCCTAACATTCTTCTCTTGAAAGAAGGAAAAGTTTGATCTCTCCAAGGCTTAGGAAGATGGCTTCAATATGGAAGGCTAGTTTACTCTCTCAGGCTCACAATTTTTTATTGCTTTGTTATGGTTTATGTCTAGTTGGTCCCCCAAAGCCTCATGCAATCATGGGGCATGGCTTCTATAGATTGAGACTTGATTCATGATCCCTGGGATTGTGTTTTAGTACTGATGAGATTATCAGTCTGAGTAAGGCTGAGACTATGGGTGTGGTGTAGGGCGGATATCCTAAGGTGGAGAACCTGAATGTAATATAAAGAGCGACAGAGAGACAGACCAAAGCTGTTGCTGCTGCTCTGCTGCCACGTTTGGTTGGCTGTCTCTGCCACCAGTGTGTTGCTGTTCCACCATCATGAACTGGATGCTCTCTGCCCTGTTCTACTCAGCCTTGGGCCAGCTGAATATGGATTGAAACCTCCACGAACTGTGAGCTAAATAAACCTTTCCTTCCTTCATTTTAGGTGTTGAGTATTTGTCCCAGCAACAAGTAAAAAGTGACAAAGATAAGCTTCCATGTGACATCAAGGAAGTAATATATTTTTGTAGATGCTTCTGCCATTAAGACAAATACTCATTAGATTGGGATTATCTAGTTACCCAGGCATCCTTGAAAGCATTTTGGCTCTAAAAGGCTGATGCAACAAAAGTCAGTAACAACCAGAGTAGATGCTAAGGATCTTGCTTTTCTACAATAGCATCCTGCAGACTTAACAAACAATAGCTGCCTCTGCCGTATTACAAGTTTTCATTACATCTTTGGAAGTGCTATGTTAGAGTGAGCTAGCATATACTGCAAGTAGCAGCAAAGAGTGCTTTTGAAGTTATATTTTACCAAACATTATGATTCCAGTTTGGTGTAAACAAAAGCTTGTAGAAAGTTCTTGCAAGCCTCCCCAGAATTGTTCTTATTACATGGTGTGTTAAACAATAATTGGGAAATATTCAGCAGGCTAAGGAAGGAGTTGCATCTGGTGTTAGTGCTTCTATGCTGTAGAAAGAAAGAAGGAAATTCTGACCTCCCAATACAATGTTCAGAAGCATGGCTTAGTACAGGGAAAATAATATGCATGCCTTGACTGCTTTAGGCCAGTGGATTATAGGATTCAGACATTTTCTCCCAATGAAGAGATCTTAAAATCAAAGTAGCTCACTTGTAAATGAATGGCTCACATTTGGCTAATGTATCCAATATGGTTTTGAGGTATGTCATTTTAAACTTTGAGATCAGCAAAAATTATATAACTAAAGTTTGAGTTTTGTGATTAGAATATCCTGAGAACTGCCTGGCTTGCTCAGGCATAGCCACTAGCCAGCTGGGATTTAGTTGGATGGACGCTATTCTCCATGGAGTTTGCTTTCATCATTTTTAAAGGTAGAAATTTGAACCTCTGGTACCGATTGGTAATTGCCCTCCCATCATAACAAGCGATCTGCCAGCATCTGGTGTATCAAGTGAGAAAAACTGGGTCTTAAAGGCAAGAAACAGAAAGACAATTTCTCAAACCTACAGAGGAAATGTCACGCATGTCTGGCAGTAACTGTCCAAGGTCAGTCCGTTACAAGGTTATCTAATATTGCAGACATTTCCTGTGGGCAATGAATATTAACAAGATGGAAGAGCAACTTTGTGTGTACAGATGACCTCTGACAATGACACAGGTGTGTAATTGTGTCTTATTACCCAAGGCATTCTTAGGAATAATAACCTTAAAGTTCTTTAGTTTAATTTTTCTTCTTAAAGCTTCTGTAACTGGTCTGTACCTGGGAAGACTTGATCATTAACTGCCTGTCTACTCTGAGTAAATTTCCACCCTAAGGAAATATGAGTTTTATGTTCATTTTGCTCCAATGCATTAACATTTTGTGTTGGCTGGCTGCCCATTCTCCTGAGAGGTCAACGTGGATGGCAGCCTCGGAGGTCTCAAAGGCAATCCCTCCATGAAGAAGCTTACAACTAAATAAAAATTACAAATTCTGTTTTAATGAGGGTTCCTACTCCAGCACTAAATCTTTTACTGCACATTGTTTTGAAATTTAATTGCCTACCATCTGTCTGTCTGTCTATCTATCTATCTATCTATCATCTATCTATTATCTATCTACCTATCTATCTATCTATCCATGTATCTATCATCTCTCTAATGAAATTTCTGTTAGGCTCCACCCACCATGTGGCAACTGGGATACAAAGGTAGCTCAGACACCACCCCTAATGCAGAGAACTCACCACTCAGTTTTGAAGACAGTCATGTGCGCTGCTCATTTGCAAACTGTATCAGTCAGTGCTCCTATCTTGCTCATGACAGAAACTCAACTTCACACAGCTTAAGCATATGGAGGAATTTATTTAGGTTAAAAAAAAGAAATGATGCAGTAAACATTTGGATTTTATAACATAAGAGTTGAATCTTTGGTCTTTTTAAAAAAGTGTGTTCTAAAAAGACTGGCCTGCATTCCTAGAATAAAGCTATGAGTTATAGCTGAGGAGTGGGTGTCTCTATATCTGGTGCAAGTGCTTTTTTTTTTTTTGCCTCCACCTACAGTTTGTGCGTGTTTGCATAGGTTATTGCATTGAGCTGTGGTCACTCACTGCCTTTTATTGTGTGCCTTCTCAAGCACTGGGATTCTTAGTCCTTGGGATTAGGAGGTGACACTGGGAGTGGGGAGATTGATTCACAACATTCCCAACAGTGTGTGCAGGAAAGGGTGGGGGCAGTGCAGACAGTAGTACAAGGTATTTGGGTCATGATGAAAGGGCTTGGTCACTGGAGAAACATGTATTTTTGCTTCTCCATAGATATTTTTAGAAGCTTCTGCATTTGTTTCCTTTATGCACTTATCTCAAACTGCTTATAGAAATCTTATTATATATATATGCATTATATATTTCCAAAGAACAAATTAAGGCCTTAGTGAAAATAAACCAGGGGTGATCAGAAGGGTTCTGGCTAAGTATCTTTCTAGCAAAAGATAATAAGCTGTCCCAAGCCATAGCCAAGTCCAGGGAGAACTGGTAAGACCCTACTATTCTGGGTATAGGGAAATGAAGCAAATCCAGAGACTCAAACATCAGGCATCACTTCTGGGGCACAGGTAAAGATGGAGACAATGAGAATCAGAAGCTTGAGCTCTGACATCAGAGTCCATGGAGAGGAAAAGGCATAGTAGTTTGGTATGCTGTGGTGTGTGCATGTGTGTGTGCGTGTGCGTGCGTGTGCGCACGTGCGTGTGTGTATGTGTGTGTGTGTACTCACCATCATCCATGTTTCTAAGGAGAATGAAGCTGAGTCTCTCATGAAAGAAGTAAATAGAAATGAGGTAGTGTGGAACCAAAAAGCAAGGTGGCTCCTGACACTCAGTGGAATCTTCCCACAGGATAGTCTGCTGCTCCCTCCTTCTATGTGTGACTTACCCTACTGTTCTTAGGACTTATCTCAGTCACTTTTAGTCACTGGCACACAATACCTGACACCTCCAATATAAGAAAGAGAAGTTTATCTTTGGTTCTCAGTTTCCGTGGGTGTATACCAGATCTGGCTGGCTCAAAGGCAGAAACAGGATGGCAAAGACTAAGCTCAGGAAAGCAGCTCGCGTCATGGGAGCCAGGAAGCAGAGGGAGAAGGGAGGGAGAGGGATAAAAATATACTTTTCTGAGCTGTGTGCCCAGTTAGCCTCTTCAATCAGTTTCCATCTTCTGACAGCACATTTAGCTACTGAACTCACGAATGAATGAATTGCTCGTGACTATAGTGTCCCATGTCACAGTTACCCTCTAAAGACAGGAGGCACTTCTGTCTTTAGATTTTTGATCTAAACCATCAGGTCTCATCACATAAACAATTATAGCCTTAGCACCCTGGTCAGCCTAAGAGGGCAGTGAGAAGCAAGAAAGGGATACCTCGAGTGCTTTCATCACATTGGGCATCTTCTTATTTAGTTAGCCCAACACTGTGCAGAAGGCATTATCCTCAGTTAAGCAGCCTGAGAGAGATCAAAGATCAGAGACAGAACTGCTGGTCTCCAAAACTTAACCCTCTCCCACACATTCCATGTTGATTTGTATGTAGCAGTAAACCACTCAAAGTCACATTTATTTTTTTGATTTTGGAGTCAAGCACTTCATGTTCAAAAGAATATTGCTTTTTTGCTTTATGCATAGTACTTGATACAACTTATCTTTTAACAAAGCAACTAATGACTTTTGCAAAAACAATTCCAAATACAATGTGAGTTTCTAAAATGTCTCAGTACTTTATATTTCTTTTAATTTTAATGATGCTAGCATGGTGCTGGCATAGACCTGAGGAATATATGTGCATGTGTGTCTGTGTGTGTATGGGGGGTATCTGAGACAGAGAGAGAGAGAGAGAGAGAGAGAGAGAGAGAGAGAGAGAGAGAGTTGCTTGAATTGGTATTTTCTCTTCACTCAGCCTTGCTCTTTGACACAAAGACTCATCAGTCCCCTCTGTTTACAGATTCTTCAAGGACTGTATGATCCACAGACTTTGGTATCCCCAACTATTTGGCTTCCAGAGACTGCATCCTCCTACAGATTTCTCTGCACTTGCTGGATTCAGGCCCATAGGTTCCCTTTGCTTATACATCTTTGCTTTCCTGTGGTGCATGGTCTTCTAGGATCTTGGACCCAGAGAATTCTTAACCATAAATGTGAGAAACTCTGCCTTGAGGGAATAGAGAAAATCTCAAAGAGGTTAGGGTGAAATGTGAGGTTGACTTTGAAGGTGAGAAGAAACTTCCAAGGCAAGGATAAAGGGATGAAGAGGCATTTCAGAAGCTATAAGTAAGCCATTTTTGGAAAGGAAAATGTATGTGTAAAGATTTGAGCATTTGTAAGCCAGTGGAGCCAATGGTGAGTGGAAGAAGCTAGGCAAATTAATTGTGGCTGATTTTTCTTTTTCTGCTTATCTTCCAGCCCAAGCCAATGGAATGTGAAAATGGCTTTCCAGATTGGAGTCTGTGGTCGCTGGAAAGGCATCAGGGTACTGCGAGACGACGTCTCCGTCCATTCTGAAGTTATCAGAGGGAAGAGCTTGTATCTCTTCTGAAGACGCCAGGGACAGAGGGAGCTCCCCACATTCTTTTTAACAATTACCAGCTGTTTTCTGGCTCTTATTGGTCACAAGTTTCTTTTTTTTTTTTTTTTCCTACTTATATGTGATAAAGAATATTTTAGGCTCAATATAACTTTCCAGAAGTCCTAGAGTATACTGTACCTGCAGGATTTAATTGTTTTAACATCTTTTAAATTTATTCTGCTTATTAGAGAACGTTGGGAAATGACTGTCTCATCCTCTAAATATATTCATGTAGTAGGGTATGCCTGGGCTTTTTTAGGGCATGTAGAATTATTTTTTTTCTGAACTAAATTGAAATCATTTTCTCTACATAATGATTTTTAGTCACTTGCACAGTTAAATCTTTAATAATAAATAATGAAAATACCTAAGGAGAAAACTTTGTTGTTCTTAGTATTCAGAGAAAAAAGAAAAATGTTGGCCTTATGGTGTTGGAAATTTCCAGTTCAGACAAGTGCTGGGAAATAGCATGCTGCTTTAAGCGATCACTATACAGTATACACAGTGCTTAATTTAGATTTTTATCCATTTTGCAATTTTAAGAGAGCTTTACAAATATAACATGGCTTAATAATTTCATCCATAGCTAAAATGTATGCATTAAATCTTCTCCATTCATCTCTATTGAGATTTTAATTCATCTTGGCTGCACAATTTACTGTCTCTGTGTTGGCTGCCTAATGTACCTCAGTTTCCTCATTTCTAAAACGGAGTGGACTAGGGGATGATCAGACCTCAGATACTTTCAGGGAATAGAACAAGAATAAAAAAAGATGAACAGGCGTATTTTAGAGTGCAAGGGGGACCTGGAGAAGCTTGCCTCCAGTGAATTCGCCAAACCGCTTCCAGAGTTAGATCACTTTTATCTGTTAGCAAGAAACATAGAGTGAAGGGTCGCATGTGTGTCATGGATTAAGTTGATGAGGACACACACACACACACACACACACACACACACACACACATTTTTTTAAAATCCAAATGTCTGTGTTTTGCCAATTGTTTTCAGCAGTTGCTATCTTGCCAGGGTTATTAGCACTTCACCCATATCCAGAGGACATGCATCTTCCTGTATACCTTCTAGTTCCTGAAGAAAAGTCTTACCAACCTTGGGCCTATGAGGGCTTAAATCTGTTACAAAGCCTGGTCCCCAACAGAAGGTAATGCTAATGATTGGCATAACATTGAAAAATATATTAGCATTTATAAAATGCTTGGAACACACTTGGAACATAGTGTTCAGTATACATGAATTATGCTTTTATCTTAGATACTTCAGAAATTATTATATATTTGCTGTTATTGTGGATGGTATCAAAATCATTGAAATGTTTATATCTATTTTCCAGTACAGTAAAATTCTGAAAAACTCTGAGTACTAAACATTTTCAATAACGTTAAAAACATGAGTTTTGTAATGTCTTCTCATTGGAGGCAAAAGCTATCACTGCCATCAGCAGGGTTGAAGAAGGGTCTCCCTTTCTGAGAAGGCGAGGGAGTCTCAAATGAAGTCTGAAGAAAAGAGCAACCCCTTCACCTTCTCTTACATTGGCATTCCTCAGAGATGCGAGACAGCAAAATCTAGTACTGCCTCTTCACTCAGCTGAGGAACAGGGCTTATCCTTTAATTAGATTCTTATCTAATGACTCAGAGCTCTGAGACAGGAGAACTTTAATCCTAAAATTTATTATCTATGTTAATTAAGATGAAATCGTGATTATCTCGTTCTTGTTTGCCTCCTCTCACCCTGTTCCTAATATGCTGCATTACTTTTCACAGCCGAAGATGTTCATTGTTGATTAATGAGCGTGAGGATTTTTAAAAACGAGAAGCATATATTTGAAGTCGTAGAGGTGTAATGCAGCCTTTCTTATTTCTCCAAGGATTGATTTAGTACTTGATTTAGTGCTTAGGTTGATGACTGGATTCAGAGTGGAAGCCATGATAATGGGAAACAGTAGAGACTGAGTTGAAGAACTAGTCAGAGAGGGAATAAAGGTGAAGGTAGAGAAGGTTATTTGACTACACACATATACAGTGTTTCAATAAAGACATATACAACTTTCAAACAATTAGTGGTGGTAAGCCAAAACTTCTCAGGGGTGGTGTAATGGGAAAACATATTGACAAGCAGAAAGCAAACATGCACAAGAGGCAGCAAAGCAAATTAATTATACATCACAATAAATTTGCATTTCAGAAATCCAGATTTTTTACATCAGCTCATACACTGAAAAGCTGAGCTATATTTAGTCACTCCACATGTCAGTTTGTAGCTAAATGCTACCCGGTATGAGGACCTTGATACTTGGGAATTTAATCCTGGGAAAACCATGTAAATATGTTCTTGCCAATATTGACAAGCAGTGATAATAGCTGCAGCATTAAGCTATATCTCTTTAGATCTATCAATTTGTGGAGCTTAATTCTCTCTCTCTCTCTTTTTTAGGTTTAGAATAGAATATTTATTGGGAAATAAAGTTTCTGTCCAAGAGGGGAACAGAAGGGGTACCCTAGTGGGTTGCCCCTTAAAGGGAGCTTTTTGTGTGTGTGTGTGTGTGGGATTGGGGATTGAACTCAGGACCTTGCACTTGCCTGGCAAGCACTTATTCTATTGAGCTACCTCCCCAGCTTAATTTGTTTCTTAAAATCTCAGGACACTATGTTCTTCTGTACCTACTTTACAGTTGCTGAAGTAATGAGCTTTATATAATAATTCTTTCTTAGTTCATCAGAGCTTGTGATAGCCTACTTTTTGTTATTGAGAAACCAAGAATTTTTGCTATAAATGCTTATTTGTGGGTTCTAAGAAATGTTGAAGAAACCAGATGTCTCAAATCAACCTTACTGTAACTCACATCACTCAGCTGTGCTGCATGATTGACAAACTTCCCGTATTGTCTCTTCTCAAGATTCTAGGGCAGCAGTATCCAATTCTAATTTTTTTTTTAAATCTTTCTTTCTTTTG
This sequence comes from Myocastor coypus, assembly GCA_004027025.1. Classification (NCBI taxonomy): domain Eukaryota; kingdom Metazoa; phylum Chordata; class Mammalia; order Rodentia; family Myocastoridae; genus Myocastor; species Myocastor coypus. The sequence continues at coordinate 13,120 of PVJA010045331.1, forward strand.
TATTATGGCTGGCTCAGCCTGCCCTGGGTCTGGGGCTGGCACAGCATGTGGTGCCAGGGACTGAGCCACGGTCCCTGCAGTTGCCTAAGCCTTCTTAAACAGGTGCTTTAGGCCGCTGAACCATCTTGCTGGCCCCTAATTTTAATTTCTGTAGCAATGAAAGTACTCTATAGATCACGTGGTGACCATTAGTCATTTATCTTTTTGAGCACTTGAACTTGAGTATTGTGAAAGTTTTCTTGAAACATAATTGATGCACTAAATTGAACATACTTAAAAGGTATAATTTGATAAATTTGTCATGTAAATCACCCAATGAAGATATCTCATATTGTTTAGACAAGATAGCATGTCTGTATCTTGTACTCTGAGTAACTACTATGAAGACAACAATATGCAATGTATTAATTATTGTAGTTGTCCTGGTAGCCTGTTTGGGACAGTTTAAAACTGTCCCATTTCTATTTCTTTCTCATTAAAATTAATAAAAAATAAAGTGGTAATGAATATATCTATCACACCTTGATTGACAACAAGAGGTCAATTTGCTCAACAAGACTCATTTTAACTTAGTCTTAAACACTCACCAAAAAAGTGTAATTGAAGATCACTATGAGTTCAAGCTATATAGTGAGACCCTGTACCAAATAAATAAACAAATAATTAAAAAACCTTTTAAAGTATAATCAAAAAGTGATAAATTCTGTCAGCTGGAATCACATATAACTTATGCTGGCTAGTCCTCCAGCTGGCTTCTTCCAGACCCTCTTGGCTTGGCTACAAAACGTTAAAGGCCTTCCTAAAGGCCTCAGAGGCCTACCATACTGTTGGCTACAAAACGTTAAAGGCCTTCCTAAAGGCCTCAGAGGCCTACCATACTGTTTAAAATGAAAAATTTTAGGTAACTTCTTTGATGGAGGGGAAGTCCCTCCCTTTCCTGATTTTTAGGGAGATTAGCCATTCCACCTTTCTGTCTTTCAAAGAACTGGTTTTTCCACTGCAGAGTACTGTTTCAGGCATTGATGACAAACCTCAGACGCTTAAAATCTTCCCTATCTGGTGTCCACTGAGTAAACACCTTTCATCACATCTCTTCTGAAGCATTTTCACCTGTTCTGGTCCCCTTTCAGGGCAAGGAATCTTAATCAAGCTATCAGTTACTCTGACCATCTTCTGAACGCAACCAGTCCTTATAGCTGCCCTAATGTTTTTTACCCTGCCCCCATCCCCCACAGTTCCTGTCATTTTTGCTGAACTCCAGAGTTGGAACATCTCAACCTCATCTCTGCCTTCAGCCCAACAACCACTTACTATTTTTCTCAATCCAAACCACTCCTACCCTCTTCAGTGACATTATTAGCTCCTTCATCTGGATTTATGGGGATTATAGCCTATTGTCATCTACTGAGACAGTCTGTTAACCCCATCAACTCCCTTAGAATGCTCCCATTTTCCTGATATAGAAGACAGAAAGCACTTACAGGTTGGTACAAGATTTCTACCCTAGTTTCAAATCTGATGGAGATTCTTAGGACCATTGTCTTAATCATCTTGTGTATATAAATGTATGGTTTGCTCTTGCCATGTTTCCTAACTTTTCTCCTTGCTCTCTCTTCGTTGTTTAATTCTTAAGATCTCTCTTTCCATTTAACTGTGCTTTATCTTTCCTTTTTTATTTCTTCTTTTGAGTTCTTACACTAGGGAGACTATATGATATTTACACATGTAGATCGAGTTTATTTCACTTATATCTTCAAGATGTATCTACTTATACATGAAGGCTTCGAGTTTATCATCCTTTATAGCAGAGAAATACTTCATTGTATAAAAACACCACATTTTTTCATCCGTTCTTCAGGTGATGGACATTTTGGATATTTCCAGGATTTGGCTATCACAAATTGTGCGGCTATAAACATGGGTGCACATATATCATTATGACATGATGCTTTCAGATCTTTTGGGAAAATTCCCATTGGGAGTTGCTGGTTGAATGAGATTTTCAGTCCTAGTTTTTTAAGGAGTCTCCACACTGATTTCCATGGTTGTTGCACCAGTTCTGCTGATAACCCACTGCTACTATGGACTATTGGACTATATTGGGTTATTTTGATGAATTTATGCACCTAAAATATTTGAATGGCAATGGAACACCCATTTCTGACAAAATAAAACAAGCAAGAGGGAGTATAAATGAAGGTCCAGTTTGTAGTGAAAAAAGTTATGATAGCTATACTGCTACTTTCTCTTAGTTCAATGAGAAGAAACAATTTTACTCATAGTGTTTATTTTTTTCATGATTTAATATTTTCATTGTATAAATTTAACGGTGGTTATATTACATATTTTCATCATCAGATCAGTTTAGATTAATAGATATAGGTATATAAGATTGATCAAACAATTAAACATTAACACATTCAATCAACATTACTTTTTTTTCTTTTCCCCTTTCTTTTTTTTTTAAAGTTGACATATTGCATATTGTCCTCACAATAGTTCTACAGAGCACAGTGCGTGGGCATGACCCACCTCCCTACTGATGTTGCTAAGAAGAAAAAGAAAAAAAAAAAAAA